>UFQX01005272.1:1389132-1448773 GCA_900497675.1 Arapaima gigas | reverse complement strand
ACCCCCCCCCCCCCCCCCCACAGTCCAAAGGCATTTGTTTAGGTGGCTATTATGTATATGTGAAGAAATGAGTGTGTTTGGGAGAGAGAGATATTGCTCTTCCAGTCCAAACTGTACCCTGCCTTACACCATACGTGTGTAATAAGCTCTGAACTACTGAAACCCTAAATGAGCAATAAAATAAGCAATACTTTTTGGATCTTGGAAGGAGACATCAGCAGCGATGCAGTGAAATGTGACATGAAGCTTGCACACGTTTCAGAACAAGATGGTGGAGAAGACTGGTCTCTAAGGTGCCACTTCAGGGAAACTAAATGCTGCAGTGTTTAACTCAGCAGTACAAAAATTACATCTGTGGGGGATTTTAGCAAAACGGTGATGCCATTATACCATCACAGAAATGAGCATGTGATAAGGACAAAGTGGGGGGCTAATCTGCAGGCTCCAGCAGCTGGAGACCACTATCGACTTTCACAGCTTCGAAAGAAGGGCATCTTGAATGGCCCAACTTCCCTTCTCAGGTTGAAGAAAAGCAGACATGTCCTTTTGGGAGACCCTCAAATGAAGAGTGTGTAATAAAAGCACATGAATTCTTACTTCAAAATTCAATGTTTTTGAAGGAAATGTCAAAAACAGTATTAAAAATGCTTCTAAACTTTTCATGACCCGTTTCCCCTACCTTCCACCCAGAGGTATGCTTCATTCCTCAGGCAAACTAAGACATCCGATTAACAGTTTAGAAAACTGAAATCTAAACGAACCAAAACCAAGCTGGATCTTACTAGTCAACATGGAAGTAATACCAAGTAAAATCTCACTAGTGAACAGTGTGTCGTCGTCATCCTCCTCTTCGTCTCCCTCGTCGTCGTCACCCTCTTCGTCCTCATCCTTGTACATGCTGGGTAGGTCCTCGTAGTCTGACTCGTTGGGGAGGTTTTCCTTGTCGTCTTCGCATTCAATGACTACTGTGGGGACTGCGTGCAGTACTGAGCTGTGGTCATAGGAAGGAAAGGGCCTCAGTGCCAAAGCTGCCGAGGCTCTGTGACACCAGCGCACCTCTGTTACTGACAGAAAAGCACATCTCTAGTCAATGCTATCGCAACAAAACAGACATACTTTCCTTTGCCAAAAGGCAGTTCATCGTGAAAGATACATCTAAATTTTAAAGCTTTATAATGACTCCACTGATTACTCTGAATCTAATACTTTAACCAGAATTACTACACTGATGTGTAAAAATGGATAATGTGGATAATGCCCTGGCATGCCAGTGACACAAACAAGCCAAAGAAAGGCCACCTAACTGCAGTCTGCAGAAATTGACCCAAACCATTAGGCTGCTGCCAGGAACCCCTAGAGGGGAGCAGGAGTCCCAGCACAAGCCCAACATAAAAGCAGTTTGTTTAATTTAAAAAAAAAAAAACTATTGGTAGCATGCATTTCTTACCCAGTTATCACAACAGCAGTCTATGTGGAATAAGCTGTGGATCATTTTCTCGTCATTCTGACACAAAAATCCATTCAATAACCACACATTTCAAAATTCATGAATTCTTTCCTCACTCAAACTCAACCCCCAGCAAAACTCCATCTACAGCCCGTTTTCTTTTCAAAACTGTTAAATAAAAATTCAAAACCTAACATAACATTTAATTAGATAGCAATTTCCTACATTTCCACAGGTTCTTAAGGAGCAGATGAGTCAATGGAGGAAACTGAAAAGTACTTGTCTTATTACAGGAAACAAGCTGCAAGTGAGGCACAGGTCATATACCCTCCCCCTCCCCTACCTCCACCTGTCTGCCTTTACTTAGCCAAAAAAGAGGCATCCACATCTCAAAGACTCTGACACAGACAAGAGGAAAAGGTGCCGTCTCACTGGTAAACAGACCCGTCTGCAAACCCAGTTCAGTTCCTTAACCCTGATGACACTGCTGTCAACAAAATCAATACATTTATCATATTATGACTCTCACAGATGGAGAATGATGTGGTGTTATTCCGTTTTTGCAAGATGGCCCCCACATTCTGTGTTTATCCTACAGAATTCTAAGCAAAGTAACAGTGTAACGTCAAGAGAGAAAGGACTTTAGTGTTAGGTTTCAGTTTCTCCAAACGAGCTAAACGGCCCCTGTGATGTATGAACGTGCCAGCACCCGGAAGGCAGAGGATTCTTCAAGCTACTGGTGCCAGACTCACCAGCTGTTAAGCCTTCTGGGAAGGGAGGATTCAGAGAGACTGCTCCTGTGAGCCAAGGCGGAGATCCAATTAGAGTAGGGCTGTGAAGGAAAGCAGTATCTAGGGACAGGCCGCTGCCCAAGTGGGATGTTCTTAACTGGGAATGCAGATGCTTCGTAAACAAGAAAACTGTAGGGGAAATAAACAGGCCAATGCACTGCTTTATGAATTCACAAACTGGTCTGTGAAAAGCAGTGTGTCTGCATGGCGTAACCAACCAAGAAAACTAAATGCAACAGTTTAACAGGAGCAAACAATGTGCTTGGTTGCATCAGTCACAGAATCACTGGTACACTTCTATATCTGAACTTCTGAACATGACCATCTACATGCATACATAAGCAACCACCATCAAAAAAAGTCTATCTCCTCTGCCTGAACAGCACCACATCAGCAGGATCAACCACATTAAGTTAGTTTTACTTTAACATGAATGACAGAATATTCAGTAAATAGTTACACTTTTATAACATTTGCACTGCCTCTAACCAGGGAGCTCTGCAGCATAGAGTGAAAACTGCCTGTTCCATCATTAAGATTCACTGCCCACCATCCAGACCACGTGCAACACACAGTGTGGCAGAAAAGCTACTATCGAAGAGGACTCCTCTCATCAGAACACCATCACAGCTTACACACCAATATCATCAGGTTTAGGAACA
Source organism: Arapaima gigas (assembly GCA_900497675.1). Classification (NCBI taxonomy): domain Eukaryota; kingdom Metazoa; phylum Chordata; class Actinopteri; order Osteoglossiformes; family Osteoglossidae; genus Arapaima; species Arapaima gigas. Next base: position 1,445,873 of record UFQX01005272.1, on the reverse strand, counting down.
GCTTTTTCCCAAAAGCTGGAATACTGGAGAGCATCAGGACGGATCACTACCACCACAAAGCACCTCTCTTCTATACCATCACTACTGACTGCACTAATCCTGTTGTCCTACCTTATCTGTATAATATTCATCTATGTACCATCTTATCTATTTACATTTTAATCTATTTATCTAGCCATATAATTATTCAACTCATCTCTTGTCCTGTGTCTTTATGCTGCATGTTTAGTGCATCATGTGTGTGCACCTCTGTTCAGGTGAAACTAAATTTCATTCTCTTATACATCTGTGTAATGCAGAATATAAAGTCAAGGTTCACTTTTTCAATGCCAAAATAGATAAGTGCAGGACTTCAGTAACTTTGGAAGATTTACAGGGTTGTTCTAAAAACATTGGTGAAATTAAAAAGTGAGTTATTTCTGGATGGATATCAACCAGTTAACTGCTGATGACACAGATGTGCAAACAAAAGACTGTCTGGATCCAAAAAGTCAGATTCACTGAAAAAAATAAAAAGGACTGAAGCACCTGTATGCAAAATCAAGACCTAATTCAGTTGCAGCAGGTTAGCCTTCCACCGATAATGAATACTGATGTAATCATTATTTTATAACTGGACAGAACAAAATGTCTGAGAGCTTATCCTAGACACCTACTGTCGTATTTGTTTTGAAAAAAATAAGGGCACTAAAACACTGTGCAGACAAGTGTACCTTATACAAAATATCAGTGCTTTAAGTGTCAGATGAAAAGGTAAAAATACTGAGGATCAATGTGCCTTCTCCGCCTAGGGACTGACACTATGGGCCAGTAATCGCAGCAATCCATCTCCAGGTGGCACACGTTGCAGACGTGATCCAGATGTTGCATAGGTGGGCATATGAGGTGAGGTTAGGTTACGTTCTTCTCCACCCCCACCTGGTCTTCACATTTTGGGTAGAACAACTCAAGAAAACAGCAGCAAGATGGGGCCACATTAGCCTTTCATCATAAGCTGGCACACTTGGTATCCAAATCTATTTGGAAATGCAAACACTAGACCACACGCAATTCTGCAACCTTCTGTATATGTGTAGTAAGCAAACCTTTTAGAATTTCACAGTACTACTGTCCCTGCCACTTTTTCTAACCTGAAGACACCAAATGCTCAGTAAGGAACTTATGTCAGGGTCAAGAAACACTGGACAGACAAATGTATCCTATATGAAATATCAGTGTAATAACTTTCCACATAAACCATGGAACTGACAATACAGAAATTATTTGTGATTTGCTAAGTTAATAAATACATGGCATGAAAAAGAACAGCAACAGCAGCTGTAGCTACAGGCTTACATCTTAGTCACAATGAGAGAAATCTATGAAATGGATAGCTGCGCCATTACACCATCAACCTGCCATCATGGAGAAACTGCACCTTATTTTAGCGAAAGGTTTTAAAGACACTGCGGCTTCTATACACCACATGATTTCTGCATGACTGAAGTCTGCTGCACATAAATAACAGGGTACAAAAAGCTTACTTTTGACATTTCAGCAGAAGGTGCTTTTAAAGAAAGCCCTTTATATTCTTCCATTTAAAGTGTCTGCTGTACTCAAACTGGATCTCTTGCCTTAAGCACAGACATTTTACAGCATCTTGATTAAAATAAACCAACAAAACCTAAATTACATACTGCTTCCATCTTGAACAGTTCTGTCTTTACAAAAAACAGTATCATTCCACAAATGAACTTCCAAAAATTAGAAGAGTAAAGATCTCTTTTTCATGTCTCACAGTTGCCCGTTGTAATGTAGCAATGCCACAGGGGGAAAGATGACCACAAAGAGATCAGAGACATCATTTGAACAGTAAAGACTGAAGATCCTCTGGCAGAGAACAGAGATGGATTTACACACAGAAGTTCCCACATTACAATTCCAGTTCTCATCACGGATTTCAACGAACTCTTTTCTTGTCAGGCAACCAGGACCTTCAGATCAGAACCTCACGGCCACACTTTTCCTGTTCCCCTACAGAAATCAGCGCACACCCAGCAGCACACACCTTCAGACCAGCTCACCCACCTTTCCAGCCGCTGCATGGTGAGTGCCAGGGTCTTGTTAAGCTCCTCGATAACACGACTGGGCGGATGCAGGGGGACAGGTAGGGTTCCATACCCTAGTGGGTGGGTGTGGCTGGAGAGTGCAGTGGGCAGTGAGGTGCCATGGTGTCCAATCAGGGGCTGTGGAGTAGGACACTTCTGGGGGAAGGCAGACAATGAGGGCTCCATGCCCCCAGGGGGCACGCAGATCACCACCTTTTTTGGTGGCAGTGGTGGAGACAGCTTGCCCACCATGCAGGGTAACTTCACAGGTTGTCCTGAATCTGAGAGAAGTGTGGGGAGATAGAGTCAGACACCTGCAAGCCATGAACATGCCACAATCTTAGCCTCACATTGTGCATTTCAACTGTAATGCAGTACTGATGGATTTTAGAAGGTGTCAGAAATATACAGGTAACAAACTCTTTCACAATACAGCTTAAGGTGAAAATTGCAGAAGTTTAGTCTCCAAGTGGTCAGGAAGACACTTCAAGCACCTTCTTTCCAGAGGATAAGAACATTGTCGTTGAGCTGGAAAGGCCATTATCACAAGACAGAAGGAGAAGACTCACCAGTGATGTGATTGGGCATCCTGGAAAATGGTTTGGGGGGCAGAGCAGGAGGCTGCTTATGGAAGAGGGCCTGCTTCACAGGTGTGTCCTGGCCTTCACCAGGAAAGGTAATGGGTTTCTTGGGGGCTGGAAGTGTTGCAGGGGGCTTCACAGACAGATCCTGCAAACAGACACCAACATCACCTGCTGCCTGGAACTCCACAGAAGCTGAAGAGGAAGGAGGAGGAGAGAGAACAAGAAGCAGGGGTGAATGGTATGAATCTCTTCTACTGAAGCAAACAGAGAAAGAGGACAAGCCATTTTAAAAAGATCCTCTACAACGAATAGCATGCATATTATTATTCCTGGCAGAGAAATGATGTGTGTATTGGGACTAGTGAAGTGAGGAGTAATAAGCTCCCCCTGGCATTTACAAATAAAATGCACACATGTACACCCATTTGTATGCAACATCTGACACACAGAAATGATACACAGCTAATTGTCCACAATTCAGGCTAAAATTCACAGATGTAGTTTCTTTCATCTGCAAAATGAGACAAACAAGGGCAAGAAGCGGTTTGTCTACACAGTTTTAGCTGCAAATAAACACACACTTAAAGAAACGCACTGCTACTCTCTACCACTGATTGAGTTGACTTACTGATCACTGATGCAGAGTGCAGTGCCACTCACCCTCTAAAAGAACTAACACTTTACATGAAAGACATTCTTTACAAACATAAAAATCTCTTTCTAGCCACGAGCTAGACACAAAGTAGACAAATAACAAACAAACAAAAAAGGTGAATAAAGACCTTGGACAGTTTTGCCTTACTAACACCAAACGTACATATTTGTCAATTTAGGTCTGAAAATACAGAAGAAAATGGAATAAGGCATTTCTTCTTAAATGTAGTCTTTTCTGAGGTAAAACGAACCTGCTCATCAGGTCATTTTTTACGTCACACACACAAAAAAAATTGCTCATCAACCAGCCAAAGAATGGCTCCTTTCATGCCCCTAAACATCTCCCAGGATATTTGTCCATCATAGCCCCTGACAAAATGACAAAATAAAATGCTGTGTAGGCTGCCCATGATTCATCTGGGTCACTGCAAGTGCTCACTGTCTTCTTGTAAACATTATTCATAATGTAACAGAAATGGTGGTGAGAAAGCCTACCACTAACACGTGTATTTAAAATAATGTTGTACATACAATACCTTTACACATTGTGCTAAAACAGAATGACAAATAACTCTTTACAGAAGAAGAGAAGCAGTGACAACACAAATATTTCTGTGCTATTTGTGGGTAAATTCACAGAAGTGTTACAATCAGCACGGTTCTAATTCCACAGCATTCTGTCCCAGCAATCAACGTACTGTCATCAAGCCAAATTAACTCATATCTATTGGCATGAAACAACTGATTTGAATAAAAACCACCCAGCATCTTGTTACAAGACATAAAACAGGTTACAATCTCAAAGTTTATCCCTTTACCAGTTTTGGCATGTTTTCAATGGTACCGGATTAATACCTGGAACATGAGCCAATGTGATTTATTAAAAATGAATACTTAAAGTAACTAAATGCTGAGACACATGAAAAGCATACAGCTCCTGTGGTCTCAGTAGCCACTATTAACACCGGACCAGTTTTTTTAATTTTCCAGGTAAATAAATAAATACTGACAAGCCTGAACTGTCAGAAAGAAAACAATTAAGGTGTAGCTGTGTAATTACTCTTCATTCACTTCAGTTTGCTGCCTATCTCAAACCATTAGAGGCCCACTGACATGCCTGGATGTCTCCAGAGCAGGAAGGCACGAATCTGGAAAAGTCTGATTAAGCACTGTGTCATACCTAGTTTAAAGAGTTCAAGCTAATGCCTTCTAACAGCATGATGCAGCAGCTGATGACACACACAAACCAAAAGTAGCTCAGGAAAAAAGCATCTATGTAACTGAAGGCCAACAATTTGACAATTACGTAAATACTGTATTACAGTCTCTGAAATGTTGACTACTGTAAAAAAACTCAAAAAGTATGTACTTAACCGTGATACATATGATACACACATGAGTTATTGACAGTCTGATATCTTCGTTGAAAGGGTACACTTGGAGATCATGATGGCTAGAGCACAGCAGGGGGTTACCTGTCCCTGTGCCCTCCATAAGCTCAGGACTAGGCAGCACTTGGCATGAGCGATCTGAGGCGTCACGTTCCATTGTGCTGGACACTGGTGACCGCCCGTTCCCATCATCCTTTGCTAGAGAGATTGTACCATCTGACAAGAGAAAACAGACTGGTTCCTACAGCAGAAGAGTTTCAGAGAAGTTTCTGGCATCTACACATTATACTTTTGAAAGAGTACATCTGTAATGGGATAAAAACTGCTTTTAAATTTGTCACCCTTTTCTCATTACTTTTGTATTTTTCATAATTTTGCAACTTTGTCAGTAAAATCAAGCATTACTTCTACCACAAATCCAACAGTAACGCTTCTTTACTGTGAGCTGTGTTCACTGACATAATAATGTTAACTACTTAAGTAATTGTGTGGCATTTGGTGATGTTTTTACATAAATATTTGTCAATAGATAATCAGGTTTTTGACAGTCAAGTGTTGAGTGTGATCAACACTGTAACTTTCAACCTCTCAACCACTTCCATCTCCCTCAGCTGCAGCCTACTGTCCACAGGCATCCTTGTCCCTAAAGCTAATGACTCCCTCCAATCATGACAACACCTCATTCCACATTTTGCAAATGTGATGTCATTATACAGAAAGCTGATAATAAAATGGGGGAAACATGCAAAATGTTATATATATATATTCTCAGCTATAAAACTAAGACAATGGAAGTGCAGTGAACCTCTCAGAGGGTTTGAACATGGATAACAAAATGAAACAAAAGCTCAGAAGTCAGTAAACCTTTAGTCTGCTGTGCAACGTGTGGAATGAGGATCCTTCTCCTCACCTTTCTCGAAGATCTCCTTCAGCACACCACGCTTGATGAGTTCTTCCCTGCTCTGTCTGGTGGAGATCTTTCGCTCCAGAGCTGAAAGACAAAGAAAAACGGCACCAGTGAGCACCTCTCTGGCTAAATCCGTGAGGGCACATTTCCTCTGTAGGTTTTCAATTAAAGAATGTAGTGCCTGTTTCACAAATACAAGCAGCTAGTGAGGACAGTAAAGACACCTCCATGACCACAGCCACAGCTTTTTGGAGGCTTGCCCTGGACTGGTGGTAAGGCCTCGGTCCTTTCAGCATCGGCCAACTATGAGTCACTGGCACCATGGTGCACACAGCATGGCGCAGGACAAAGACACAAAGTGCCAACACTCTGAGGCATTGGTGAGACCTCAACTCAATCTCCATCTGCGAGGACCAGGAGGCTGGAGGGCCGCTGAGTTACAAGCACAGCACTGAGGAACGAGACGGCAGCTGGAGTAACAGCTTGATGAGGCACGGGAGGGAGAGTGTTCCACCAGCAGGCGCAACTGTGGGAGAGGAGGCCATCGTGTTCCAGACAAGCGGAAGGCACGGTAGTGCAATACGGCGGGGGGGAAGGGAAAAAAAAAAAAAAAAAAAAAAAAAAAAAAAAAAAAAACTTAGTCACCAAGCACCTCCTGCCATCGCCNGAAGGGAAAAAAAAAAAAAAAAAAGAAAAAAAAAAAAAAAAAAACTTAGTCACCAAGCACCTCCTGCCATCGCCACTTCTAATAAAATGCGCCATCGGACATAGAGAACGGATGTATGTATGGACAACATAAAGTGACATCTCTGTACGCAGCAGGATGGGATAAGTTACAATCATACTGCTACCACTGGCTTGTACTTTTGATGTCAAACAGGATGGGTCCATGAACCCATTGCACTGAACTCAAATCCTTCCATCAGCATGATGTAAAACAAATGTGGCCAGGCAACTTTTTCCACTCATCAGTGCTCCAGTTTGTAATGCTCCTGTGCCCACTGGAGATGCACGTTTTTCTTCTTCCCCGACTGCATTAGAACCCAAAATGGTCTTCAGTAGTTATAGCCCATTCCAAACAAAGTCTTATAAGTAGTGCTATAAGCCATATAACCCCCTTATCTTCAATTACATAAAACATTACCTGTATTAATTTTAAGTGACTTTCTTCTCAGGTCTTTTGTACGAGAGAAACACAAATGCAGCAGAACAATAAACATACTGCTGTTCTGTGTGACGTACTTTGTGTCTGAATGTAAAATAAGATGTACTGGAGACAAGAAAAGAAGGGTCGTATAAACAGAGTAGGCCTTGTCACAGGAACCGCTACTCACACAGCAAGTCAGAAATACCCTCAGACAACCTGGCACAGACACTGCTGTGACCTTGGGCTGCTGGTGACATTCAGTGCTGCTTGCTGGGCTCGTGCCAAACTCCGAGGATTAGGCAGCTCAATGCCATTATGGCTCTGTAATGTTAAAAACTGAAAATAAACGAATGCAGAATATTAATATAATATCAATTAATATTTATAGAATACAGTATTATAATTCCACATGACATTATTTCCCACTTTAATTTATAAATCGATTTTATGGAATGACAAATGACAAGTCCTGTAAATGAACTACTTTACTAACCAGAACCCAGTTGCTGACAGACACCCAAACAGACTGGGACCCAAGCAATAAGAAAACATGTTACTATACAGCAGACAGAGTAGTCATTGTTACAACAAAATGTCAGGATCCAAAAATATAAAGTCGATAGGATGCCATCGTACATCCGGGTTATCATAAATCACTTATGTCATAGGTTGACAACCACCTGTAAACTAAAACAAGCAGCAGGCACTCATATCAGGGATCACTAGTAAAGGGATCAAATAATCTCAAACACTCCTGCAGACATTGACAGTGCTGCAAAGATGTGTCAGGTGAGGTGTGGCGTTTCTGTTCTTGCTAGGCAAAGAGTGTAGCAGAGGAAAAAAGCTGGTATCCATTTTACACAGCTTCTGTGGCTATGCTAATGCCATGGCAACGCAGTGTTCGGTCCCAGTTCAGTGTCAGACAGGGGCCAGAGGATATAGTTCTAAGCAGAGGCTTCTAGATTTTAAATAAAACCATTTTAGCAAATGCATGTTAGCATTTAGCTGCAAATGAGATGCTTTCTGCACCATTTTAAAGGGATTCTCTTTTAATGAACACAGCGTTAGCGATGATTTTGTAGCAAGATGGGGAGTGTGGGTGATTCGTGCAGTTTTCTACCTGGGTCACTAAAAAGTTAAATAAATAAATAAACAAACAAATAAATAAATAAATAAAAATCTGCTCTCTCATCCACAACAGTAATGGCAGTAGTAATGGGTAAAAGTGCTTAAGGCTGTTGCTACAGTCATTTATAAAGACAAGATAATCCAATAGGAAAATATTCAGCTCTATATTAACAGGTCATTACCAACGTTTTTTCCAGGAACAAACTGGAATACATAAAGTGTAATATGTAAAACATCGGTAATGCTGCTCATGTTTAACGTCTTCACTGCCAGGATTTAAAGTGCAGCATATGGCAGAGAACAGTAAAGAATACCTTCACTGAAGAGTGCTAAAAATTAAAATATTTAAAGCATTTTAAATTAGCCTTTCACATTTCACAAAATAATTCTTGTAATTTCTCCATTCTGTGCATTTGATTACATTCATGCAAAACAAACATTTAACCTGCAGCATTTCTGAAGCCCCATCAGGCCCCAGGAGAGTATATAATGAAAGAGGGAAATTGCAGAGAAGGGGATCATTAAATCCCACCCACAGCTCACTGCCCATCATCAGCATTTTTTTAATGTCAATAAGGATATTGCATGGAGGGAGTCATTTAAAAGAAGTCAGGAGGAAGTCCCCATAACAGAGATGAAATAGAACAGTAATATGTAGTTAAAAAAATTAAATAAACAAACTTTTTCTGGATTCTCCACACTGTTCTTGTTTCAGAAATAAAGTCTTGCATCAGTTTTTTTTTGTAAACCTATTCAGGTAACCTACCTTTAAAACAAAGCAGCAAAATGTAATATTGCCCAACATCCTGCACTATCAAAATCAAAACTCACATCAAATCAAAATGCACATTATCACTGATGTGAACATTAGTACACAACACCATCTCAGTCAGTTCATGTGCCTTAGAGATTCAAAAAAACAGGAACCCAAGTCCCTTTCAGACACTTCACTTGCTGGCAGAAAAAAAAAAAAAAAAAAAAAATGCAGCACCAAAAAAAGCAACATGGAAAAAAACCAAAACAAATGAAAAAAAGATAATCAATAAAAGTGTTTGTCGCAGTGACCCTGTACTTAGGATTAGGGTGACTCATTCCTCACAGGGCTCATTAAGGCAGCACGTCCTGCCAATCAATGCCTGGTTTGTCCAATCACCTCCTGCCTTTGAGAGCCCGCCTTCGCAATCGCCCTGTCGAAGCAGCGCACTACAGCACTTCCCACCGATGCAGTCTCATTTCCATCCAACCACATTATGCTTTCTCAGCAAGGCACCCCAACCACAGGCCTCTACACCACATGACTAAACAGATCCTGACACCAGCAAGGAGACCAGTAGTGTAGCTAGTGTTTGTGTGCAAAAGAGATGGAGGAAAATCAGCAAGTCTCTGTCGCTTCGCGCACCTTCCAGATAAGTACACCCAGCAGATACAGAGCCACGACCGTGGTCAGACACCTCAACAAGGGTGCCCAACTCCTGCACACTCTGCAGCCCTCTGGGACTGAAGTTCTGACTGTTTCTGAACACATCTTAATTACAGTACAGAGTGTGCAGGAGCCGCTTCCAGTAAAACATTTTCTCAGGATTTTGCAAAGACTAGAGGAGATGAGAAGGGAGGCGCTTACCTGCTGAGGTCTGTTTGAACTTCTCACTCTTCTTCTTCCTCCACTTCCAGGGCTTGAAGAGGCGGCCAAGGGTGGCGAACTTGCTTCTCCTCCGGATGGGCGGCGTGTGGGTGCCAGGAACGAGGGACTCTGAACGCATGGCAGCCAGTCTTTCCACTTCTTCAGCTGCAGGGGGAGCAGAGGAGTGAGGGCACGCACCGCTTATTGCTATAAATTCAGGGCAGTTTACTAACATGCTGGCAGCAAACACTTCTAACAACGACAAAACTAGGAAGGGGCTATTTGCAACCACAAGAGGGGGTGGGGTGGAAAGGGGGTTGATGGATGACGCCCAGCGTTGCTGCACGTGTTTAATGCTACCAGCTCTGCCTTACCACCATTGGGATACTCATTTAGTCTTCCAGTCAAATACTACACAGCAGCCATGGACCAATCAAGGAACTCGATAGCTTCAACAGACCTACAGCTTCAACTGTGCAGCGACATTGGCATTTCAGACTCTGTGTCGTTGCTGCTCGTGTGTGCATTTTGTCTTACGTCAAGGTGGCAAGCGGATGCAAAAGCACGCTTACTGACGCAACGCTGCCTGTGGGGTGGCTTCCACTCCTCCAGCCCTATTCAGGGTGCCATTTCAGAAGCAAACCAGTCAACACGAGTGCTTTGACAAAAGGAGAGCAGGACAGAGATTGCTGGCAGTCTGACTTCACAGAAACCACATACAATGATCATCAGAAACCTCTCCCCTCCCCCATCAGCGTCTTCCCAGCCCTTCCACCCCCTGTGGGACAATGCAAGGAGCCCAGATTCTGCTGGATGCACCACACCCCGCGGCTCCGGATTAGACCCGCTGAGGGACAGGACATCTCTGCCGTCCTGCTTCACACACAGATAATCTGTGCCAGGGGCGGAGCATGTGCTCACGTGTTAAATCCATCCCCACCAACATGCTGAACATGAATACACACAATAAAATTCATTAGAGTGCCAGTAAACCAGGACAGAGCAAGAATACAGTTCATTATACTTTGCACACTGCCTCAGTGAAAAGAAGGCGTGTAAAAATAAGGTCAGAATAGCGGTGCACACGTAAAATCATGCAAAGAACAATAATGAGAGACAGGCATGTCCTCCCATCATATATCTGTCACAATGACATGTCAATTCAATCTTCTCTCCTGCTGAGGGTCAGAGGACAAAGGTAGACTGACAACGGCAGAAGCTAAACAGGTACTGGGCTGAAATTACTTACATCCTTATTCTCACCAATCCTAATTATTTGTATTCATTCATTAAACTGTATTTAAACACTACAAATGTTTACATGTAAACACATTCCACACATAGCTTTAGGAAACGTGTGCTTTGTTACCTTGCGGTGTGGTCTCAAACTGGTCATGTACCGCACAGTCAAAGACCTGCCCCACTATCTCAGTACAAAAGCACAAGTAAAATACGATAAAATGCCACAGTCAATTCATACCAACTAAAAAAAGCTGTATTTCTATAGAACAGTATTGTTGCGATGGATAAAAACAGAAACAGTACAGAAGTGTGTATTATACAGCACACATACAAAACGCTGTAGGTGTTTCTCTCAACATCTCAGGACCCCGAGGTGCTGATGTTTCAACAACAATATGCTTGTTACAACACTAATTTTACAACTATTTTAACCATGTTCTCCACACTACTGGTATACATACTACACCATGTCACACATACAACTGGAAGAGATGTTCATTAATTTATCAATACAGTCGATTTTACTCCTTTTTTGACCTATTTCGGTCGCAGACGCATTTGTAAAAGCGACAGACACGGCATTTTAAGTAAATTTCATCAGGCTTTTTAACTAAACGTGGTAAATAACGTTATAATTATTACATCAACATAATATATTCGCGTACACGAAATATTGCTACGAAAACAAACAGCTCTATTTGACACAGTTTAGAGAAAGAGTAAGAAATAGGTTGTACGTTTATTTTTTGATAGGTGGAACTTACGGTATCTGACGTGAATTAAAGAAAAGATGCGAAACAAGACCTCCATGAGGAGAGATGAGCAAGTCAGGTCAAATATCGAGTGACCAGCCGCTGTGTCCCAAAGAGAAATGACAACCCAGCTCATATAACGACCCCCAACTGCAGCATTCTCGAAAATACTGCATGTTGTCTTTTAGTTTAATAGGATTAAACAGGGGAATGTATCACTTTTAATATTTAACGCTACAAAATGGTGAAAAAAAACAACAGCACAACAGCGGCTAAATGTAACGCTTTAAATAACAACGGTAACGGTTTTTGCAGTCAGCTGTAAATGTCAGATATTAAAGTTAAGGAAACACGTTTAAAAATGCATATACTTCGCGCTGTTCGCACACTAACATTTTTAAATTTCTTGCCCTCGCGCAGCGCCGTACGTTGAACGAGCGTCTCGCGCTCCCGGATTCCCGGGCGAAAAACGCGAAACGGGATTATGGGTCCTGTAGCTACAGTCCCGTCGTGGGTATCTGCAGCCCATTAGAGCAGTTCCACGAGGAACAAACAAACAAACAAACAAAACACACACACACACACACACACACACACACACACACACACACACTAACCGTCCCGCGCCTCATCCCCGCGACTGCAGTTGCTGCAGATGTGCTTTATCTCCTTCCCAATGTGGCAGTGAATCATGAAGGGCATACTGCTGCTGCCGTTGTTGTTGTTGCTGTGCTCCGGCTGTCTGCCGCCACCGCTCAGCGCCCTCATTCCTACCAGGTAGAACGTTTTCTTCCTCGGCTTCTCCTCCAACATCCCCGCGGGCGCACCAAACCCGTGCCCCGCCGCAAGCCACCCGCCGCGCGCCATTGCGTTTGCGGATCCCGCCATGCGCGGGACGCCTAGTGGCTGAGAAGGATGGAGAGATGGAACCGTCAGGTGGAAGGTTTGCGATTCACGCAGAAGCCGCCGCACACATTGCGTCTCCTCTTTCGACGTAAAGCCGTGCGCCGAAGCCCACCTGGGCGTACTCGCGCGAGCGCGATCTCGCACCCACCCGCACCCACATACACGCCCCGCCCACCCCAAGGCACGTGCGTTTCCTTTGGCACCGCGATCGCACTTAACGTTTTTTTGCTTTCTGCGTGTGCGTGAACCTCAGAAGGTGTTACTCACATACGGAGCTTCTTAACAGCAGCGCGGGGGGCGGCTCTCCTGTAGTGTCCACACTTTAACGCAAAACCAATGTCTATAAATCAATTAAATATTTACTATACTTAGATATTAACATTATATACGACTCTATTGATATTTTTTCGGCCACCCAATTCCTGACACGTTGCCACAGCTGGATATTTACTCATGTAGTCTTTGAACTGACTACTCGAGTTTATTTTCCACCACAGCTCCCAAAATGTTTTTGCCCATTTGTATCCTTGTCAGCCCAGCACTGGTAGAATCACTGGGCTGAATGGAAATGATGGGTGATCAGCAAATTTGTCTTCCTGCTCTAGCAATAGAAAGGAGTCATATATCCAGAACACAGATGACCCTCTGAGGAGAAATTGTGTTTCAGGTGAGCATTTGCAAACAACTTCTTCTGACACACCGTGAGATTAGCTGTAAACTCATCGCTGAGACATCAGTTCAATCTTTGTTTCACAGACTTTCCCGTTCTGGCTGAGATTTTGGACTGTAGTCATTTATGTAATCCTTGCATACATTCTTTTTTCAATTTTAAAAGTATAATTTTACAAGAATTGCTTTACTCAGTATAAATATTTTTGATCAAGTCAAAATAGCTGTCATGTTTGACCAAATTATTTCTGCTGGTGTGGTTTGGCGAACATGATCCATGTTATGCTCAGATGTTCAAGAAGGAGATAATTTTCCACATATTTAGATACAGATTGATCGCTAAGGCGATCACTCAGTCACTTATTTTAACATTATATTAGACCTGTAAATGGGAAGCCAGTGCATCACAGCCACTGAAGAGTAGATTTTCATTAAGGTGTGACTTTTTTGGCTGAATTTCTATAAAATACTTCATAGGGAAGGACATATAAATCTGCTTAAAATTACAGCCAACAGACTAATGATTAAAGACCTGGACTTGTGACCAAAAAATCAGCTGTTCTGGTCCCTGAATGGGCTCAGTTGCTGTGCACTCAGCAGAATTTCTGTGAAAAACAGGTATACTACATTCTATCTAAAGTAATGTATAAAGGTAGAAAGAAAAAAACCAAATATTATTTTTGGATAAAAGTGCAACTGAAAAATAAATGTTCACTGTGTCCCCAATTCATAAACTTTCACGTAATGAACTGTTTTTCCTAACAGTCTTTTTGACAATTTAGTATTTATTTTTTTTCATAAAGAGAGCTAGTATCAAATCAAAGCTTCACCTGATTTTCTGAACAATACCAATCATGTGTAGTAAATGCTACCTTGTTTTTCAATACTCGCTCTGACAAAGGTTGTTTATTGTGATTTCTTCTTCACAGTGTCTCGTGAATACTGCTGCCAGGGGACTCAGAAGGTGCACAAGGTGGGCTGGCTCACCAGGGGAAGGGGTTTGTCTGTCAGCCTGGTCTCTGAGAACAGCTCAGTGAGAGAGATCGAGAGGGAGAGCGAGAGAGAGAGAGAGAGAGAGAGAGAGAGAGAGAGTCCACTGCTCGGTTGCTGTATGAAAAACTCTACTGTCTCTAGCTATCATGTTGCTAACATTTACATTTCATTTATTAATTCAGCAGATACTGTTCTCCAAAGTGAAGGAACCCTCAAGGAACACAACAGTGTATCTTACCAACAGACTGAGAGATGCAGAAGTAGATGCCTGATTCTCAAAGTACAGCCATTTATTCCATTGCCACAATTTATGGACCAACTGCATATTGAATTAATGAGTAGCCCCTGACCCACTCCATGTCACCTTTACCTAATGAAAATTTGGAAGAATAAACCTAATCCTGGTTCATAAGTAGGGGAACCACTATAAAAGCAGTAGTATAAACAAATAATGCATAGCAGTGTTGTACTGTGTATTTGCTATATATTCCTTTTGATTTTTCTGCCACCAGCAACTTTCTTTCTGAGACATTTGTCATCTTGTCTCGAATCTCTCACGGGATACAGTGAGATGGAGCGAGCACTCGTGGTACGAACACAACTGGCCATCCAGCATCACTCACCAGCATGTTTACGAGACCCAATAAAAGCTGTTGCCAAGAAGTCATGATACCCTCACAAGCCTGTCAATTCAGGCCCAGGCCAGAGACCCCTAGGTTTATTTATTTGATCAGCCTGAGAAGCTCAGGGCCTCCCAGCACACATGTTTGTGTTCCTCTGACCTTTTCTGTCACTCTTACTCTACACCAGGGTTTGTTTGATTTTGTAGCCATTGGGGACAACATGCTCAGTCATCCAAGTCATGGCTAGAAACCAGGAAACCAGTACCCCCAACATCTTTGAAATTGTTACTCAAAATAACGTTTTTAAGCTTTTTGTATGATGAAGAAAACAGTCTGTCATATTGCAAATTAATCTCTAATTCTCTTTGTGTTTTGGATTTAAAAAAGCTTTGTTGCGAAATCCAGTAACTTGTTGTTAACCCTACGTATTTGCAAATGATTTTGCTATAATATCACAAACATTTAGGTATCCATGTTAAATCCTATAAAAACCAAAGTTAAAGAAAACAAAGGACCTTTTTCTAATTCAAACATGACAAGCAATAATTTATTTGATAGAAGCCCCTTAACCTTCCAACTACACAATGCAGGAGGTGGTTAAAAGGCTGCAACAGCACACAAGCATCTGTAGTAAAATCACATAGACATCTGCTGTAAAATGCAGGTGATAAATGGTGCCGTCACCCTGAGTAATCAGCGTACGACTGTTTCTTTCAACTGTTCATACACCACAGCGTAAGGTGAACCCAAGTGACCGTCTGTCGACACAGTTCCCCCCCCACGTGCTCCTTCATCACCTCAAAATCGAAAGCAGCTGCCGTGCCACTGTGGCATCGCAGGAGCACATTTGTTGTCAAAACAGGAGATCCTGCACTCACTTCCTAATTTCATGTGACTTGGTCCTGAATGTGAAATTTGCCTCCTGGTATTGAAAGTTAATATGGTGACTCTATTGCCCCACTAGGGAGCTACAATGAAAGCAAGTTAAAAGGCACTTAAAAAACAGTCCCTAAGCACCGACTGCATTTCGCAATGCAAATGTGTTAATAGATTGCATTCAAAGAATGTGCAATACTTTATGCTTAATGGGAGCCTATTGTCTTAGACGGGAAATGAACTCTTTTCATAATGATATTGTAGAGAATCTGCATAGTGACACTGCATGATTTATTCTGATTACTCGCGTCTTCTTTGGGTAGCTCCTGCAGTGTTGGGTTGTTTTAGAGTGTGTCAGGCTTGAGACTTCAGGCCCAGATCCCAAAGAGAACTGGGCTGCTGGATGTGGTCCATGAGTTAGAACCAATTCTAAGAGCATGTAAGAACCTGGTAGATTTGGTCGTTTAAGAGTAGAAACTGTGGAGAGACTGCGATGGACGGGTGTCCAGTCCAGGGTGTACTCTCCTAGCCTGCTGCCCAGTGATTCTCTGGACCTCTGTGACCCTGAAATGGACAAGCTATTAATGAAAGTAAGTGTGTGAGTGAGTGAGTGAGTGAGTGAGTGAGTGAACCCTGGGGAGAAACACATTTTAACGTTGAGACAGCTTACTGTAAATTGCTGCAGTTTAAGTATATCTGTATGGTTCATTTTGCTCAAAAAAAATGCATTATCATTTACTTAGGTTGAAAGGATCTGTTAAGGAACTGAACAATGTGATGGATCTGTGATATGGCAGGTGGTGAGCATAATAAGCACTTTCACAGAGCAGTTTCAAGATGGCTGTTTTGAACTCACTCTACTGTCTTCTTTGCTCATTTCTCTAAGCACTTAAGGTTCTGGCTGATAGCATTCTCACCTGCTCCCATGGACAACTATTGCATTTTTGTGTGAACACGGCACTATAGATCCCCCTGTATCACTGCTGGAAGGATTCCAAGTGTGTCTCAGCAGTGAGTTCAGATTAAAAAGGGCTGGGGGGGACTCCCTGAGGGTGCTATGACATTGGCCTAAAATACTGATTTTGGAAGTAAACACAAGTGAATATCATATTTTGATCCTGGTGTTCTAAGCAGATATACTGTCCTTCATTTGACTTCCGAATTTCAGCGTACATTTGAACATGGTGGGCAATCCTAAGCCTATGCTGAACATACACTTTAACTACAACCAACCAAAGAGATGAAACTTTAGTCATTTAGTAGACTTTTTTTTGCTAAGTGACATACAATAATAACTATGCAGTATTTAACTCACAACTTTAGCCAATGTGACTTACAGTGTTAGATGCACTATCCCAATACACACAGCAAGCGATTTAGTCACCAACTCAGCTGAAACATGTCTTTGGACTGTGAAAGGAAACCTGCACAGACACACCACTGAAACATCACACAGACTAAGCAGGGATTGAAGCCAGGTCCAGCTGCACCATCTAGGTGCTGTCCGCTGCATCGCCGTGCTGTCTGTAAGATGTAAAGAGCAGGCTTAAATTCCCATTTTCAGACAAAAAAATAATATTTAAACTTTATAACCATCATGTAGTCTGTTTCCTATGCAATATTTAGTTGGTATGGCCAGCATTTTGTTTGCCTGTAAAAGAAACCGTTGTCCCGACCTGTAACGTGAAGGCTGCCTGTGACTGCAGTGCTTGTGTTTGTATGTATGTTATATTAAATATAATGATGACTGGCCTGTTCCGGCCCTATCTTTTCTCTCTCGCGGTGCAATAAAAAAGCTGTTACTGCACTGTGCGGTAAGAGGATTTCGCACTGCACAAAGAATGTCAATCTCCACATTCAGAAATGGGTCAAAGTTTAAACTGCTCCCAGTCAGAAGGTGTTAAAAAAACAGCTTCACAGAGGATTATAACTAAGATCTTTATGACAAACCATTTTTTGTTTGGCACCACGCTATGTTTAAACCATAAACTTTATTTTTGCTGTGATTCATTTCCCCTTGCCACATCTGTGACGCTCATCTGTGATGGAACCAGCGCCACTTTGGGCCTGTGAAAGCAGATGGAGAGCTGCTTCATTATGAAGACAGTAAATCACACAGCAGGCTGGGCTAAAATCACTCCAGGTTCCTGGCTGCGTAGTAGACCTCACTGCAGTCACACCAACCTTTAACCTCTTGAATAATATTTCATACTAAAAATGGTCATGCAGTGTAAAATATAAAATGTTTTTTTTTCCAGTTAACATTAAAGCACAGCTCATTTTTTAAAAATCTGTTATAACTCCACAATATAGACTAACCAGCCACCTTATTAGGTACACTTAACAAGTAGAAGGTCGAAGCCTCCTTTGCCCCCAGCACAGCGTGAATCCAGAAACAGGGGTCTTGCCCACATTGGTCTGACAGCTTCACACAGTTTCTGCAGACTTTTTTGGCAGTACATTCCTTGTGCTCACGCCCCACACTTATCTTAAAGATGGGCCACTGGTTTGAGAGATGGGGACAGATCAGGGAAATGGGGTGAAGTAAAGGCATTGTCATGTTCATGGAACCATGCTAAGATGTCTTTTGTGACGTTCCACTTTGTCCTGCTGAGAGTATGAGTTTGAGAAAAGCCAGACTGCTTTTTTGTTAATCTTTTCAAGGGGCCAATAATTTTGGAGGCCAGTGTATATAAACACAGTGAGTTGTATGTTTTTATACAAAACCTACAGAACTATAAGTCTATGTGTATTACTTTCAAGTCTGCAGTCTTTCACTTAAATCTTTCACCAGCAAAAAGGATGAGGTGTTTCTCAAGCTGCAGGTCCTAATCCTACTCAGGTCTGCCCTTTTGGTATCTCCTCACAAATCTGAGGTGTGATAAGGGCTCATATGAATATCCACTGCTGATGCGTGGACCCTGCATAGACTGCTCTACGTCCACTCAAAGGCACCATACATGGGAGGGGTCGTCGTCAAAATGAATTCATCCAGAGTATGAGCTCCTTCAAAGGCTGTGTCCTCGGGATAATTTGCATGTAGATGTTGGAATATAGATTGCTGAAGTATGCATTAAAAAATCAATGGACTGGTACTTCTAAATGGAAAGGACACTTCCTAGCATTCCATAGGCAGGGAAAATATTTTAATGCTAAGGCTGGTCTATCATTGCAACGGTTTTTGCAGCAGTTATGATCAGATGTTTTCTGAAGAGGGTGGTTTCTACTATGTACCCCTCACTCTTAATGCATTTATAAAAGAGAGAATCATAGATCAGACAGTAAAGCACAATTTTTTTAAA
Source organism: Arapaima gigas (assembly GCA_900497675.1). Classification (NCBI taxonomy): domain Eukaryota; kingdom Metazoa; phylum Chordata; class Actinopteri; order Osteoglossiformes; family Osteoglossidae; genus Arapaima; species Arapaima gigas. Next base: position 1,426,991 of record UFQX01005272.1, on the reverse strand, counting down.
CGGCAGTCATTCACAGTCATCACCCACATATGTTGTGAACATTATAGCGTTCAGGTTATTGGCGTACACGTGTAGTATGTATATGTCCATGTTTGTGTGGGTGGTGGATCCACTGTGGTTTCTGAGCCAAAAACCGACCTCCCTGGAACTGACAGCAGGTCCCCATGACCTTGACTGGGTTGGTGTATATCCCTAAAGAAGCCAGTAGGAGTGTTATTTGAACCATCTATGTTTTTCATATATAGATGTTCAACCTAACAAGTCATGTAGTGTTAAAAAGCAGATTCTTTTATAATTTTCCTGACTTGGGCTCCAGACCACTGAGACCCTGGCCAAGATAAAGCGGTTAATGATAATATATGGATGGAAGGAAGGATGGATGGCATATCTGTCACTGACCTCAATTCTTAGTTTTTGTTCCAACCAGACCATACCTGATTCTGCTCACTGTGTTCACTGAACCTATTTAATTATATTTCTGATCTCTTAGCTGGAAGTTCTGCTGGATTATGTCCTTCAGGAGTTTTAGAGGAGGAGTTCTGGCCCATGAGATACCAAAGCTGTAATGTAACTGAGAACTACACCTTGGAACACACACACACACACACACACACACACACACACACCAGTGTTATACGGTGCAGATGATTCTAAACTGACCACTACTTTTTTAGCAATAATTTTGGAAGTTGCTGTGTATAAACTCAGTGAGTTGTATGTTTTCAAATGAAGCATATATAAATAAATCTTAGACTTAAATATTTCAGCAACTTAAGCTCAAAATCCTAATTCTACTCCGTTTTGCCCTTTTGCTGTCTCCTCTGCCCATGAGACACAATCTTCCAATTCTGAATAAGTGAGAACAGAAAAATGTTACCAGTTTAAAAAAGCGTGTATTAACAACCTTACTGAGGTAAACCTTAGAAATTACATGCAAACTGTTTTGTTTCTTCCATTAAAAAGTCAAAAGATTGCTAACTAAATTAACTATTTATGAGATTATTAACTCTGGTGCGGCAGCATTTTGGTCACATTTGTGTAGAACAAAAACAAGTGCTGCAACTTCCAGTAGGGTATTGATTTCAATAATGCCAGACCTAAAGGACAGCATAAATAAGAGAACAATTTGCTTTAACATGCTATGTCTCTATTCTAACTTGTTCTTAGTTCAGTTTTATCTTCTAAAAGGTGAATTAACAAAGTTAAAGTAAAGCAAGTTTATCCTAATTAAATGGATGTCAGACAAAATACCCTCTTCACACTTTCTGATCCAGCAGCACCAGAAATACCCCTGATTTTTGTTTAAACCTAAACTGTAGCTGTGCCTCTGGAGTGCAAGGATATCAGGTCACCAGGCGGTCCTGAATACTCTGTACTTTCTGTGAGATCAGACAGCTCATGGAGGCCTGTGTGTGAAATGCTCTGCTTCTCCATCCTCCAAAGCTGCTGCATAATGTGAGGTGTCAGCAGGCAGTGGGCGGAGGAGATGAGAATGTGACCTCAGTCCTGTCCCCACAGAGTCACAGGTCACTCCAACATCCACCCTTCTGACACACACAGAGCGGACCAATTTTTTTTGGGGGGGGGGGTGTGAAGACCTACATCAGACCCTTGGGGTAGTGGAAAGCAGCAGCTCTCACAAGACCTGCTGAGATCCCTGATCGCCTCTCTTTCTTTCTCTCTCTCTCTCACTACCAAGTCTCACCCACTCAGGCTGTACTGCACTGTACTGTACCGTACAGTACTGTAAAATGGCACCACAACCTATTTGTCTGTCCCTCCTTTAATACCTTTAATTCTCTATAACCCCCCGCTTCTTTACCACAGTATGTACTCTGTGACGGGAGTCATGGATGGTGCTTTCCTATTTTTCCTCGGTCTTGGTAAAGCAGGCATGGTACAGCACAGAGTATAGCAGTGTACCTCGCTCTGACCGTGCAGCCACGGGGATGGTACAATACAGAATACCGCAGGGTACAGTACAGCCGCCTACCTCAGCAGTGAGCCGCTTCCACTCCTCGCTGTTGTCCAGTACTCTCTGAGGACCTCACTGTGCCGAGCAGATGGAGCTGGAAGCTGCTGGACACACACCAGGGTATGTGTGTAAGCCTCAGGGTGTGGTATGTGTATGTATGTGTTACGGTGAGAGGAACTGAGTGCTGAACCTGGAGCACACCGATGAGAAGGGTGATGGATCCTCTCCTACAGCCAGTCGACACAAACAGCCCACGGTGTGTGTGTGTGTGTGTGTGTGTGTGTGTGTGTGTGTGTGTGTGTGTACGTGCATCTGTGTGTGGTATTTGTGCGCCTGCGTATATCCCTGCATTTTCGTTTCTGACAGATGCCTGAGGTTTCATTCATTGGGGTTTTTTTATCCGATGCAACCAAGCACACATTGGAAAGGCTTCAGTTTCCATATTCACTCATTTTCTGCAATTTTCTCTGTCTGGCAGAGGAGTCATGTGACAAATCATCACATAGTTATTTAATTCCATCACAGCAAGTAACTCATTTTCTCCCTTATTCAGAGGAAAAAGGCTGCATTCAGATGCTGGCAGCTAAAAATAGTAAGAAACACTTGTCTTACGTTATGTAACAGGTAACAGCAAATATTCACACTTGTATGGAATTGTTACTGCCTTTCTAAATTCACTGTTCTTACACACCCTTCTTATATCTGCTCATCCTACCCTGTCCAGTGCAGAGATGTGTCCGTCTACAGCTGGTCCCAGAAGTATAGGGTGTCACCAGTTCAACCGAAACACACGTCCTTGCACTGTGGGAAGAAAGTGGAGCAACTGGGGGTTGGACACAGAGAGAACATGCAACCTCCCCACAGACTGAGCTGGAGTCACTCTCACTTTCCACTGAAGGTCTCCTCTGGAAAGTCCACTAAGACCAGCTTTCTCCTACTTCCACCAAACTGATCTCCCTGGATGCCTCGACAGCTCCAAAAGTCAGCCATTTTTGTTATTCCTGTTTTCTGAGTTGTACAGATGAGAGACTTGCAGTGACACCTACAGAAGATGATCCATTCACATAAATCTGGTGTTTTCTCATTGCGGCCAGCAGTGCGTCAGACAGGTTGCAGTGCTGTGGAAATATTCCTGGCCCGTAACCAGTTTTCCACTGCATTTACTGTGCCACAGTCTGACACTGAACCCATACCCCATTCCCGCATGGGCAAGGAGCCCAAAACCCCAACGGCCTGCAGACTTTCCACTTGTATTCTTTCAAATTTCAAATTCTAACTCTCAAACTGACGTACACATTAAATTCAAACCTTAATGTGAAATTCAAGTGCCAAATCAAGTCAAGTTGTTGAAGAGCTGGGGATTAATATAATTCTAAGCTGTGGCAAACCTCATTTTCTACTTTATGGTGGTTACTCCTGAGCTCCACCCTGATGGCTAATTTTCTGTCCCCAGAATGTGTCAGAGAAAATATAATTACTTACATAATATTGTCATTTAGTAATGCCAAGGGATTGGAACTTGAAAATCGACTCATTTTCTTTCTCTCTCACTCTGCCACTCATGGATGTAACAGGCAGAGATGTTTGCATCCTGTAATCATTGCTGCACAATTAGTCACAACTACAAGGGAATTAATCCTAATTGCTGAGAAGATGCATCTCTGCCATTCATAAGTACTATAAAATAGCAAAACAACCCTGAAATGGACTGGTGTCCCATCCAGAGGTTATTTCATAGTCTAGCAGCCCATGATTCCAAGACAGGCTCTTGGACCGCAGCAACCCTGACCAGGATAAAGTGGTTAATGATAATGAATGAGGGGTGGCTGCAAGGACAGAATACAAAAAACTCTGATTTGTGTGTTTGCAAAGAAAAGAAATTCCATCCATCCATCCATCCATCCATCTATCACCTACCCCATGGATGGGATGCCAGTCCATCGCATGGTCACATCACATTTAATCCAATAAATTAATTTCAACCTTTGCCTGCAAAGGAACAGCTCTTACTACTACACTACTTGCTGCGCCACTTTTAATTTTAATATAATAATGTTTACCTCTAGTTTTGAATTCAGTGTACTTTAAAGTTAGCAAAAAACATAAACATGAAAGGCTTAAGGAATATTTGTTGTTGCAATGTCTAATGCTTTTATAGAGCCTAAACTTTACTGGGTGGACTATCTGCTTTATTGTCCTTTCATTAGTTGTAACTCGGTGGAAAAACAGACTTTACATTTACAGTTACGAATAGACTATTCGTAAGACGAGGAGCCCGTGAACATTTAATTTTAAAATGCAGAATGTTTTCATACATCTGGAGACTCACTGTGCAGCAGACAGCGACAACCTGCTGCCATCTGCTGGTGTTAAGTTAAAAACGGCTCATTTACCGACCAGGTTTCAGTAAGATACACTTCTGGTCCGCATTACTGGCACCCTAATATTTTAGGTATATTACATCCAACAGCTTAAATAATAACTGGAAATTTACCAATTGTTGTCCGATGTCCGAAATTATGCAGCCTTTTGGTTTATATACCGTTTCCACACGTCTTTTTAATCCTGTGTCACTCGGTATCAAACAAATGATGTATAGAGATCAAAGATGCTTCTCCACGCAACTTTTTTCAGGCGACATTGTGCCATTAATGTTGACCAAAACTGTATTTGCTTAAATAATACACCACAAACAATAAATAAAAATACTATTTTTATTATACCGCCCTAATTTAAAGATATACCATAATAATTGTCGATTTTCTGGATCTCGACTGTAGCATTTCACATTTTGCAGACCGACGGGAAAATATTCCAAAGAAAATGCAAAAAATATATTTTGAAAAAATCCATTTTTAAGCACAATATAATGAAAAGATAATTTTTGGCGAAATTACTTTCAAAAATCGAATAAGATACTGTGTCTCAAAAAAGAACCGTCCGATTGTCTGCAATGTTATTCTCCTGGAGGGCGCAGCGCCCCCTAGTCCCCCTTTAGCGGCGTTACGATCGAGCACATCATTCACTTTCTACATAATTCACCGCACTGTATAATTCACTGTATATGTCTCAGTTGCAGTACTGACTTTATGTTTTTAGTCACATTACATATTGCAGTAGGTTAGAAGTGTTATTGTAGTACATAGTGCAATATTATACAGCACTGTAATAAAAAAATTACACTTAAACGACGCTTCAGTTTTCCAGACTTCGGCCAAATCCGGACAAGACACATTTGTATTGGCTACAAAACGGATTATGATCCCTATATGGAATCACAGGGAAAATCCAAAGAGTTCGCATTGGTGGTTCAGTGGTAGAATTCTCGCCTGCCACGCGGGAGGCCCGGGTTCGATTCCCGGCCAATGCAGCTCCCGTTTTGTAAATCTTACACCAACGCTCGCTAAATAAGGAGTAACTATTGCTATTGCTGCAGTTTTAGATAATACGTATTTTTTAAATACTCATTCAGTCTATCAGTTTTCTGTACAATGGCTTTTTTTCCCGAATTGTACCCGATTACAGCTATTTTTATAGAAACATTTCAAGGTAAGTATTTTGCTCAATGGTACTACAGCAGCAGCCCGAGATACAGTCAAACGGGTCATTTTAAAAATATACCTGTACCCACTGTGCTACATTTTATTACCGTTCCACAGCCGTTAAATTATACGTTACGCAGTTTCTAAATGTGCATTATCATGAGGTCAAACTACTTGTGCTCCTTCTTATGTTTGAACCAGACACCTCCTGACTCTAAGTGGAGCTCCTAAACAGAGTAGCATGTTTTTCAACTGCCATGTTCATAAGTATTTGATATACACTAAGTACTTGGCTACACTTGTCACCATGTTTATACATCTGGAGAACATCTGATTTTCTGTTTACACAAATGTGGTTCGTGGCTGTGGCGTCCACGATGGAGGTGGGCCTCCTCACCAGTCTGGGTTATCCTAGCAAGAATGGGGTGTGCGTCTCAGGCACCTGGTAGGTGATCCAGACACTTGTTCCGTTCCTTCTTCAGTTTCACTTAGAGTTAGAAAGGCTTCCAAGACTTACAAAGGTCTTGGCTGAACAAGGTGCTGAGCCGGGAGGGTCTGTGATCCAGCACAGCTAACAGCACCGGAAGACACACTCCCATTAACAGCTCTCCAGTGTCATTTGCTGTCTGCATACAGAGACTGCAAGAAAGCACAACTTTTCTAAGTAGCTATAATGGGCAAATATCTCGCGACAGCCTTTAAACTAGACGATAACCAAAACATAATGAAATTACTCTGACCTTAGGGTATTGCTTCAACACGAGTGCTGCCATTTTCCCCTTTGAAACAGGGTCATTGGCGTTAGGGAGCTGGGAAAGTTTACCTTGCAAGCAAAAAACAAAAACAAAAACCACTAGGTGACGCTGTTCAATGTCACATTTGAACATTTCTTAACGTGAAATCTGAATATGCCACCCTGAGCGACAGTTGCGGGTTGCCGCATGTAAAATCAAAGTACCCATCATTCATTAAACCGACAGGATTTCAACTAATGCAAATAAACGGCTTTTCAGATGATGGGGCAGCAAATACCAGGCGAAACAAACATGGCGGAGTCTGTGGCTTTCTCACAATTTGACAACCCACAGAGTGTCAGCGAGCACCGCAGTTCCAAGAAAAGATGAATGTTGCCATTTAGATGCTCTAATTGGTTTGTTCAACAGCGAGAGCAGTGATCGTGGGCCGGCCCTGTTCGAGATAATGAAGATGCATGACGTTCCGAAACATTAGCATAATGGCACCAGGTAAATGGGACAGAAAGACAAGGTCCTGACTTGCGATGGTTCTGCGTCTTATGCAAACTGAAGCTTTGAAGCATCACAGTTTGCAGATGCCATGCCTGGAAGACTGATTGTCAGCCACCCTGTTTAGGTTCTCCTCTAATAGTTAGAAAGGGTCATGATGAAGATGGGTGCTGACATGCTTGGCAGCCAGTGGCTTAGTGTGGTGACCTGCATCTGCGGGCCATGCAGCGGTATATGCCCACGCTAGCTTGCGCACAAAGGGCTCGCCTGTCTTCACTCCACGAAGTCTCTGAAGTCTAGAGCCTGCAACTCTTGAGAAAAAAGCAGCGCTCTTCTATACCTCAAAGAACCTACGACATGAACCTCAAGTCATATAAAGCACTAATGAGGTGCAGCCATAGAACGCTCTTCTCACACAGTGATACCAAGAGCTGCACAAAAGATCAAGACGCATGACAAGCAGATACAACAGATTTAAAGTAAACCTATAAACAAAAGTTTTGCTACACATTTAATGACTACAAGAAAAGCTTTAAAATAATCCAGCTGGCAACCGAGGAGAGGAAAACACCCACCTCTCACCCCCCCAAAGGGGAAAAAACATTTAAGGGTGGTTTGCCACTAGGCCCCCTGGAACATACATTAAGACATTGGAATAACGTGAAAATGTCTTTCAAGAGTGTCATGGGATATATAATTTCTTTCTTAACTTGTTTTTTCCCTGTAGGTGGCATCTTTCCTCAGACTTGGCCTCCTACCTGAGGGAATTTGAAGGTATGGTGCAGCATTTTTGCTTTTCTAGGATTGCGCTCTACTGAACTGAGACTGATGTTGTCATTCCTGGAATCTGATGGAGCCACTTCTCCAGCTTAGAGGTCACAGTCCCCAGTGCTCCCACCACCAGTGGGACTACCTTGGTTTTCACCTTTCATATTCTCTACAGTTGCTCTCTCAATCTCTGATGTTTCTCCAGCTTCTCATATTTCTTCTTCCTGATGTTTCTATCACTTGTAATCTCAGCACTGCTCTGTTCTCCAGACCAGTGGAGAGATTAGAGTGGACAGCATCTCTTCTCCTCCTCCATTACCACTATATTTGGTACCTGATTATCTGTTTGGATGTGGACATTCCACAGGATCTGGGCTCTGTTGTTCTTCACCAGTCTCTATGGTTCCTCCCATTTAGGCTTGGGAGTGTCCAGACCCTGTTCTTTACAGATGTTTCTCTATGTGATCTCTGCCACTTGATTGTCCTCCTATACATACTACCATTTTTCATCTGTTTAACTAAAAAAATCCAAGTCATAAGACCTCCCAGGATGGGGTGCATCCTCCAGTCCTGCATGAAGCCAATTTGCAAGCACAGGTACCAGCGGTGATTTGGTCCTTAACCCCAACTATAACTGGGCAATGTGTAATTTTTGAAAGATGGTGGTTTTAAACTAAAACCCCCAGGGAAAGCTTTTGTATGATATGTGAGAAGCTATGATGACCCTCTGATTTCCCAGACTTGCAAGACTCCCCCTCGTATCAGCTCAGCACCCGTCTGCTCGTTCGCACGTAGCCCCTGGGTGCCCTCCGCTCAATAGCGTGAGGTCATTATGATGTCAGCCCTAACCACAGCAAGCGTGGCCTCCCAGACATTCCGCCCTGTTCCCTCTTCTTTCAATCCTTGTTGTTCAGCATTGATGACTGACAACTCAGCAAAAAATGAGATCTAGACTCTGAGATGAAAGGCTTGCTCATTCCCATAATGCCTCATTTAAAGGTCAGTCTGTATTATAGCCCTGCCAGACTGGAAAGGAGCATATCGGGAGAAAATGGCAGGATATTTAAATTAAGGTAGGCTTAATGTTCTCCAGACAGTTGCACAAAATATAATTTGTAGTGGAAATCTGGAAAGCGCCACCCCTTATTAGTGGGCTCTAGCTAAATTTCAGGGCCCTCAGTGACTGCCGCATTATCCCACAAGGAAAAGCAAGCATGAAAGCCATTCCCTGCAGGGCATATGAGAGCGGTGGGGTCACAACACTGTCCCAGGGACCGAACTGCATGTCCAGCATTGTGGAGCTTCTCCCAATAATGTGCGCTGTGAGGAGGGGTGTGGTCTGATAATGATGAGCCGTGAAACCCGGAGCCGAGGCTGACAGCAGCAGGAACGGCCCCCTTCACGTCCCGCTGTCAAACAGTGCCAATTAGGAATGGAAGGTGCCACTGGGGAGCAGGAAGATGAAGGATGACTCCTGTCTCCCGTGCATTAAGTGACACAGCCTGTCTGACCCCTGAGTGACCCGGACATTGCCGACTCTGGCAAAGATCTACATGCCACTTTCACAGGCTAAATGTGTCACTTTCACCACAAAGGCTGACCATAGAAAGGAGCTACAGTACGCTCCTGTGTACATGTTCCCTCACGTGTTCACTCCACAACGTACCGCGGTCCTTCACTGGAATACTCTCTTTAGGGTGGTCAATTAAGATGCCAAACCAAATAAATTTCATAAAAGTGACAGCAGGTTATAAAAGCCTTTGCAGGGTCAGGACAGAAAAGCTCATTCTTTTATGTAGTATGGTGTATGGTAGCACATGCTGTGGTGGTTAAAGCACTGGATTTTCATAGACTGAAGCTTGTGTTAAAGCCGGGTGGATTCTGCACCTTTATGTAACATATTAAATGAACACCACGTTACCTTGTTGGTGACAGAATGGCAGTTAAGAAATGGTACCAACAGTGGATTACAACTGAAAAGCACCATAATTAGATCACTACAGGTGTTCTGCACAGAAATCGTTGAGATTAATAGGTTTCCGGTTTGTTCCTTTTTCCATACCTACGAACAGAAACACAAAATTCTCCTGCGACACCGTCAATGCCATCCCAATGGACCACTGTTTCCTGTTGCCTATCTGACTGCTTGTCACTGTACTTCTGTTTGGTGTTACCAGGTCTTCCAGCAGCAGGATGCGGTACACATACACAGACTTGTCAGCCTTACTAGGGCTCGCCACAGTTATAAATCTACGATGTGATCAATAGCTTCAATACGATAAGATCAATAGCAATACGAAGTGATGAATAGAAATTCAATTTTCCTGCATCTGTTTTTGTGGTGAAGGTGCAGGATGGATGTGTCTGAAGCCAGGGTTACCTTGGGCGATGGGGGGGTATATTCTGGACAGAACGTGGCTACAGGCCTCAAAGCAGGGGTGATTTCAGGTGCAAACGTGGCAGACTGCCAGCCAAAAAACCAAGACTGCATAATTAACTCAGCCCATTGATATGCCAGGAGCTGCAGTGGAAAGAATCGATCGAGGAGAACGGTCCCTTTCAGTTACAATGCAATCATTTGCAAGGGTGGTCTTGGGGGCTGGAGGGTGGGACATTTCTGCACATCCACAAATCAAACGGAAGGACACTCAATAGAATCAGTGTCCAGAGGGATAACATGCATTGATTTCAGTTGTCAGCTACTGGCAATTCCCCTCCCATCCTTTTTAAAATATGTGGGTGGCTGTGATCAAAATAACCAATGATCTTAAATCTGTTATGATTAACTCTGGTTGAAATAAAAAGCTACTGCCCAACTATCCATTTGATCCATTTTAGATAAGTTTCTGCTGTTAAATTCACGTGCACAGGCTTGACTTTAAGAAAATTAAAAACATTTTAGAAAGCAGTTTTCTCTTGACACTTTGGTCCAAATCTCTGTCCTGTAAAAGTCAGCCATAGCTCTGGGACAGTATAGCCAAAGCCACAATGTGCCACATCGTTTCACAGACAGCACAGCATATGATTGTGACAAATTATAAGGGTTACACAACTTCATGTTATTGGAAAGTTATATTCCGTAACTGAATTGTGTCCTCGGTATCTGCAGCAATTGTCACCATATTGCAAGTGATGGAGAAGCAGTTAAAAGTCTCTCCTGCCCCCATACTCTGACGTACTCAACAGGGGGTTTATCTGGCTTGTTCATGTGGTAAGCATTTCTTTCATCTCCCATATCGGTCTCTTCTTCCTTCGCCTGCAAAATTCAGTTTGAAATTGAATGGCTTATATTGAAAATGCAGTCCCACCCCACGCATCACATGGGATTAAACGTTAAAATTGTTTTCCATAAATAATTCTGAAAGGGAAAATGGAAAACTGAACAGATTCCACAGCGCTGCTGTTGCTCTTGGCGATAAACTCTTGGCTGTTTAAACCATTCCCTGGGATCAAATCTGTAGTCTGCATTTTTTTTCTTCAGAACCACAGACATACCTGGCTAGTTTCAGAAATCTTTATGTCACGGCTCTAAGCTAAGAATCAAGCAGATAGGTACGTCTAGAGATGCTAAGTCTTGGCTTTAAACATTCTGAAGAGCTTGCAGATGCTCTCAGAAATGCTCTTTCTGCAAAAAAGATGAGAGAGCCTTTAACATTTCAGCCATGTTTGGCCAGTCAAACTGCACACATGCAGAAGCACAACCTCTAACCAGGCTCCTGATCAAGGTTCAATGTTCACTTTATCCACACTTACACAGATGTAGTACAAAATTTTACAAAACGTAGTGGATAAAATAAGAAAAATTAAAAGACAATCCAAAAAAACTTACAAATAATCCACCACTTTTGGATCTGGAGAGGCTGCCCTCTTGCCAAACCAGTTCACTTGTAAACAGCAAGCGGGTTATAATGTTGCTCAGTGCAAATGTAATGACGGCACAAACTCTCAACTGCATCCCAGACAACAGGTGTTTTTTGCACAGTGCTCTTCCAAGAACTGCTTTTGCAAACGTGTCTGAAATTCTCTGTGTTTGTGTGAAACGGAAACAGATGGATGCTGGTTTCTATTGTGCATATTATGTCTTGGATTCTGTTATAAGACATTTTTTTCAGCTGTTCTGCTCCAAACCCAGAAGCAGGAGTGCTGAAATGTGTTATCCAAGGTCTCCATGACTGTGTGAAATTTATTCTCCAGCCTGAACAGCTGGTTGCGGAGACTGTTCAAAATATATATGAAAATATATAAATATCTGCACGAGGCAAAGTAAAAGAAATTTATACAGGATTTTTGTGAATGAAAAATGATGTCGGCCAGAAGTGCATACAGAGAATTCACTGGGTAGAGTAATTTTCTTCATAACATCTGGATTTAGACACATAAGTCAAAGCAACCTGTCATATTACATGCCCTGTTGTCTGAGCATAATACCATAATGTATGAGCTATGATTTCCTATGTATGTGGTCACTTATGACCATGATGCTTGAGTATAAGTTTGACGATGTGTGTGTCTGATCGCTTTTGGGTGTATGTGTACCTGCATGTTTCTCCATCTGTATTTGTGCGTCTATCCCTATTCATCTGCATGCTGTGCATCTGTGTGTGTGAATGTTCACATCTCTCCATGTTAATCACCTCACACACCGTGTGCCACAGATTCCTGTGGCCGCAGGTGCAGGTGTACAGCTGTGGGTGGCCAATCAGAAAAAGCTCGTCATCACGCACGCAAGAACCCTTGGGGGAGGCATGCGGTTGTGGACAGGGGGCAGCAGAAAACAATATGCGCCGAAGAGACAGTCACGGCTGGCTTGGCAAACAGTCTGCACACTGTGTCAGGTCTGCAGGTGGGCCTGTCGCATTAGTGAAGATCAACAGACACAAGAGTGTCCATTTCTACAAGGTCAATCGTGCATGAGTTGTACATACTGAAAGCGAATGGCGATTTCAGAAGCCAGTCTCATGCTGAGAAAAGTCAACATCTAGTAAGGATTCCCAGTTAAATGTACTTTCTTAGTGACAGAATATGTATTTGTCATTATTGAAAGGAAGAACATAATTATCCACGAACTGGAATGACCTCAAGGCATTCCATGAACCTTCTCTGCTTTGGCCACTGAGATTGTGTATGGTTGAATGTGAAAACATATAGGGCTATGAAGAGTTTCGATATACTTTCAATACTCCCCATACATATAACACTTAATATATTGTTGTGTTTGCACTGGTGGTTCAGTGGTAGCATTCTTGCCTACTAAAGAGTTGGATTTGATTGCTTGTCAATGCATACGTTTTTTGAGCGGCATGGTGTGTAGTGGGTAGCAGGGACACCTTCCAGTGCCTGGGCTGTGCAAGTGGATGCAGGATTGACTCCCGTTTAGGCTGTGTAGTGTCCTGACATCTTCATGTGGGTTTCCTCCTGTGTTTCAAGTAAATTTATGACTATAAAAATTGCCCGTAGTACATGCTTTACGATGCTCCATTGTACTGACGGGTGAATAATATGTACCATTTGGATGGCTTGGATAAAGGTGTCAACTACACAGTAAATACAGAATCACTGAAACCTGCCCATACTTGATCCACAAGACTTGCAGCTGCACCTGGAATAAGTGTGGAATATTGAGCCCCAGGGCTGTAGAGAAGGAATCAGTAAAGGATCTAATAAACTGGTAATAATAATGATAATAATAGGGTGTACATCACCCCTGTGTGTCTGTAGTAGGGTTGGCACAGTTCCTGGCTCAGAATGGTAGGCTTGGGGGTTAACCAGCATCTTGAAGAACTGTGGTTCTCAGGCTAAAACAGCAAACAATCTATGTTCCCTTCCTGACTTTAATCTGTCGCGAGTGCAGCTATAAGGCAGGATGTAGCTGAGCACAAACGCTCGCCTCTTGCTGGCAAAGCCGGTGACTTTGCACCCTTTGTATGATAAAAAGTGTGCGAGTGAAATAAAAATTCTTCCTGCAAAGTGCTGACTACATCAGAATACCCTACATGGTAGTGCTGAGAGGCTGGAGTTTCATTAACAAGCAAAATGAAAAGTGAAGTGCTCTACTGGCACTTGCCCATTATCTGAATCAACATGAAATTACAAATAAGTAAATGTGACGTTAGACATGGCAGTTCAGACATGGCGCAGTTCACTTTTTCCAATAACAAAGTCCATCCATTCATTATCAGTTACTCTTTGTCTAATGCATTGCTGTTGTGGTCTGGAGCTTAAAATCTCAATACGTTTATCGCATTTTTTCTACAAATTCCATGTCTACTGCAGCAGAAGGTTTGGTTTGTATTCAATAAAATCTATGCAAAAAGGACAAGCACTGCAAAGTGAAGTAACTCAGTCTGCTTCACTAGTGCACTTGTGGTCTCCCCATGAGAGGATGAAGCTCTTCAAGCAGGTTTGGAAAACTCTCAGAACAGGAATTCTTTAGTGTGCAGAGAGGAAATACTAAATCCCCCGGCAAAGTCCACACACTGGATTAGACACACTTTAGGAGAAACCCAAACTCCAGAAGCTGGGACCAAAAAACTCATCAGGCATTTATGCCCAAAGGAGTATTAATTTATTAAAACGACTAATCATGACAAAAACATTTCTCTACTCTACCAAAACAATAAAAAAGCCAAAAAAGACAAACGTGAGAAACACAATCACCTTGGAAACATAAATAGAATATTTCATAAAACAGTGACCATGTTCACAACATACAGCAGCCTGAGTAAGTCCAGATGGACAAACCTCATTTGCAGGCAGCAATACATGTTTCACTGAAGAAAAACAAGGTGATTTTCTTCTTTGACAATCACTATCTAAAATCACAACAAAACGGAAAATGAAAACAATTATAATATTGATGGTAAATAAATATGCATCAAGCTCAGGTTAGCTTCATAGCTTGAACTTGCTGTACTGTGATCAATTGCAACCACCTTTACCGATTTACTGAGATGCCACCTGCTCCTCAAAATGCTACTAATTTGACTGGAAGACATTAAAAAATAAGGAATCGGTTTTAACATTATGTTTTCAGTTTCTTCATAGCATTGTTAGTGTCTTCCTGTCTACAAGTTCCCTGTTGTGAAAAGTGAAAAAGTGTGTGTCACAATAAACCATAGTGAAAGAGAGAGTCATTGTGGCTGTTGCTGAGACAACATCTAGTATACTGAAAACCAGGTACTTGTCAAGACTAAAAATATTTTACGGAATTACTCGTCCATGCTGGCTTTAACATGAGACGGACAAATGACCAAATGTTTCTTCTTTCTATCAAACCTGGCCTTCAAAATGCACTCATTGAAAATGATATCTATTCTGTTGGAAGCCCAGATAGCTGGAAATGTTCAAGGTCAATTTTATTATGTTACAAAATCCATTTAATATATTACAAATTGGATAATGCTACTTAACACAGTATTAATGGACAGCAAACATGAACCTTCATAAGTTTTCATAATAGCTTATGTCAGCAAACAATGTAAGGACCGGTCTGTTCAGCATGCATTAAAGGTAATGAAGCATTGTAAGGCATCATGGGAAAATAAGCGTTATTATAGGCAATTATATGTGACATAAAGTATGCTGAGGGTAAGAATCAACTCTTAATGATTAATAAAGTAATAATCTAAGAATTCAGATTGGAGTGAGTCATGATACTGAAGTAATAAGGATGAATTAAGGAAGGACTGTTATTGCTATTATTACAGAGCACCTGGGATTATTTTATGGGAGGTTGAGGAGACCTTAGCTGTGAATGACTCTATTAGTTATTCATTACAGGAACTGTGTATCATTTACTGCATGAGCCATCCAAATACCCTATGCATTGTGTTTTTATTCCTCCAAACTGACTGTGTCCAGCATATAAAATACGGCCATACAAGCTATAGAGGAAGACTGGGGCAAACAGAAGGTTCTTGTTCCTCCAGCCAAGTTAGCTGAGTGATTGACAGCCACTGGATTTGCCCATGGCTAAAACAGACCAGTTTTAGGACTTGAATGAGGGTGTCCTGCATCTCTCTGGTCTCAGGGCCTGACCTCAACAACTGTATTATACACAGCCAAAACGATATATCTTTTTTCTGGAAGCTGCCTGAAGAAGATATACAGCTCAGCTCAGGCTATTTTCCATTGTCAAGGTACGTGTTATTATCAGTGCCTTTACTCTGTAGTATGTGTCAATGTCAAATTAAATAGTGTATTTGAGAACAACGATCATTTAAAAATCACATTAGATATCTGACATACACGTACTAACAATTATGTGTTTCTCATGCAATAGAAAATGTTAATGTTATTGTTTTGCCCTTCAAACTTTTTTGAGCTTATTTACAGCATTTTGAGATGGGGGAGGCACAATGGCACAGCAAGTAGCACTGCTGCCTCAGCTGATCAGAATTGAGTTTGAATCCTGCTTAGTCTATATGGAGTTGGCATGTTCTCCACATATCTGCATAGGTTTCTTCAAGGTGCTGCAGTTTCCTACCACAGTCCAAAGACATGTTTCAGAACACTGGTCACTCTAAATTGTCCATAGAGTTTGTGTGTGTGCCCACCCTGCAACAGACTAGTCTACATCCCATCTAGGTTAGAGCTTCATAGCTTGTGCTCCGATAGATGGATATTTTGAAATGACTGTAATACAATTATACTCTATTATGCATTTAAAATCATATATGGGGAGCGATTACATGTATGTTTGCTATGGGTTTATTTTTTAGAATATAAGCCACCAACAGAAATTGCATCAAACAGCCACTGTATGTTCTCTCCCTTCTGAGAAGCAACAATGAAAAGTGCTGGTGATTTGATATGTAAGGCAGATGAAATCTTTTTACATCTTCATGTCTTTCATAGCCCTGGTACCGTGTTCCACCGGAGGTGCGACCAAACTGCTGTACATTCTTTATTTACGTAGGAGAAGGAACTGCTACATAAGCATATGATGACATCACAGTAAAGGTGAAATAGGAAGATCTTTTCTCACATTTATGCTGCCTGTGGATAAGCTGAGATATGTAGTGCTTTAGTAAATGCAATGTGCTGATTCGGTGAGTGCACAAGAAATGCACACTTTCTCAGAACACATAGTATTACAAATCCATTTTGGGTTTGGCCATATGTAGCAGTCATAGACGTAAGCTTTTTTTGGCAGTTCCTTTTATGGTGTTCTCAGCCCAGCTGCACCATCACACTGACAGGTGGGATCAAAGGGCCAGGTGAGCCATCAGCCAGCCAATGCAACCAAGTAGCATGGACCAACCACCCACCAACCCACCCACACCCACACACACACACACACACTCTTCTGCTATCTATTCTTGAATGTGATAATTAGGCTGACATTTTGAATTTTCTTTCAGACGGTGTGTGATTTAACTCATACTTCGCTTGGTGTGTAGTCAGAAATCACAATTTTTGAGTTGACTCTCTTAATAACTGAAGGACAAGAGGAACTACAGTGTATTCCATTAACAGACACACTGAGGTACATGGGAGAGGAAAATGTAAAAGTGTCGTCTGAAATTAAATGTCAAAGATTACAGGTTCTCCTGCAATCAGCGGGGATGTGTTTTCCAGTGGCCCTTGAGGATCTTTGGTGACCAACCTGCTTCCACCAGTGTCCTGAGACCAAAGAAAAACTTGATACTGGCCCCTACCACAAATTCATGAAAGCCTTTCTTTAGCTAACTTTTCTCTTGCTTCTGCACCAATGACCATAATAATTCTTTGGTTTTTCTCCTCTTCTGTGCTGCATTGTCTGAACTGTAGTTCAAAATTTAGTATTTATTATGACCAGCTGTGCAGATTATGGTGAATATTCCCTCTGCTTGATATGTAATGAATGACTGACATATACTCTTTTCCTTTTTTATCTCAGGAGCTGCCTAGATTTGAACACCTTCAACTCACTGCACTGTGAATAAGACTGGCTCAGTGAAACCTAAAACCAATCCGTCCCATTGCCTGTTTGACTGGAGCCCACACAATCTCCCATGCTTTGCGGTGGGCATCAGAAGATGCAGCCAAATGTTTACTCTGTCTGAGCAGCTGCTACCTCCATCAGCACGTTGCAATTACAACCTAGCAATCTGACTGCAGTGGGACATACGTGGTGAAAAAATTCATACAAACACACACGCATGTGTACAGACACACCAAAAATAACCTCCCCACAATGGTAAAATGAACTCTTTTGAGGAACAAGTTGAAATCTACAGTAACTTGCATACAGGGGTTTGGACTTCATTTAGGAAGGTAAAATGATCCATCCTTTAAAAAAATGAAAAAATATATTCAGATATATAATGATACACACACACACACACACACACACACACACACACACACACACACACACACATATATATTCTGAATATATTCAGAGCTATATAATACCTATGCAACAGGCATTATTATGTACAGCGGCAACCTCTTTGAATATTCATATGCTTATTATCAGTTTTTTAAAGGACAATAGGTATAAAGTTTGTGTGGGCCAAGGTGGCTAATCAGAGTGGGATATGCATCCAATTGTGCTGATGGCCTCTGGTCAGTCACATAGGTGGCTGACAGCAAATTAACTGGCTAAAGTGCTTTTTTAACATCACTTTGTCTTTCATTCATGTACACCTTATTAAAATGTATGACATGAATGGAAAAGATAAAATGTTTGTGTAACTTTTGGCAGATGTCACCAGGGTTATTGTGAATTAAGAAACAAACAAAGGGATCCCATCTAGTCGCCCCTCAGTATATGAGGGAATCAAGTTTGTTATAACTGTTGATCAGCATAGCTGCTGCACATGCTTCACACACACACACACACACACACATACACACGTCCCGACACATTTTTTCACGCACGTACACACACAGCACATAAGCACAGCCGCCCCATGCCATTGATCCATTTTCTTGCTGTACAGGCACACATGGCTTCAAACTCCACACATGCTCTAGCCCCACACACACACACACACACACACACACACACACAGACACACACACACGCACAAATGTATTAAATTCAACACGTTTAATTGTAACATGCATGTCTGCAGATGCTACACACGGAATGTTGAGAGGGACTAGTGACTGGAGTAGAGGTTGGGGTCAGGAGAGTGGGTTTGTGATGGGGAGTGCTGCCAAATGCTTGAAGTAAAGAACTGAACTGGTGAAAGGGAGGGAATGTAGTGAAAGGGAGAGTGGGGGGGTGGTGGTAATATAGTTTGGTGATATATTATGTGTTACTACTATTTACCTTTCCACTTCTCTACTTTTTGGTAACTCACATTAAAAATAATTACAGCCTACAGTGATTTGTCTTGCCACTATGGCTCACATTCCTCCCACAGGACTGAAACTCACAACCTGCAGAGACAGTCCTTAGCACTGTTTAGCCCTATTCTAAGTGCTATTATAATGTGAAGTATGTACAATGGCACACTACACAGAGGCCACTCAACCCACCCCCACACTAGCCTTCTGTGACCAACCACATGCCCTGCCTTGACTCCATCAAGCACCGGGATTCATGCATACTGTGCCTCTTTTCCTATCATACCTCTCTTCACTGGAGCTGATGAAAATGGAAGCTGGCAACAGACTGTCGCCTACAGGACCCTGCCAGCAATGCGAGCCTGTCCAGGGCATGAATGCGTGGGGGTGAAAAACGCTACCATGTCTGGCAGCTTCTTAGGTGGGAAGAGGGGGGTTGGGAGGTTGAATATGTGACAAAATGCTCTGCTCGCTTTGCTCGATGGGGTTGGAAGGCAGCCTATTCATCAGGTATCACCACCAGTGCAGAAGAATGACCAAAATCGATCATAAATCTATCTCCAAAGAGCAAATTTGTGACAAACAACTTCATTTATAGAATAAATTGTTTTTCAGAAAAGATTACATGGATATTTTTGCTTCACACATAACCCTCATTTCAACCCGTGTCTATCTCGGTTCGTCTCGTGAATGTATCAATAGTACTATCCGTGCACCTTACAGATTATTTAATTATTTAAACTCTAATCACGTTGTGACAGTCCCTCGTGTGCTCTAATGTGCCACTGTGAGATACATCCACAGACCGGTAAGATGGAAATATGAAAATAACATCACCCCTGCTGGGCGCAATAAGGGCTCAACTGCAGATTCAGATCTGATACTTGTAATATCAGTTCCATGTTTCGCAGCAGAACTCTTCAAAAGCAGTTTGCAATGATACGAAAAATACAAAACCTACACCTCTGTGGACTGTGGTTACAGCAGAAGTAACACAAGCACAATGCAACCATACCATAGTAAAATGTACAATAGTATGGGGATGAGAGCATTTCTTAGGAGGCTTGATTCACCTGAGCACTTGAAGTTACCTGTTCTTTGCATTGCTGAGTAGAATTACAGTTTCATGCATTACAGAGCAGCCAGTGACCAGGTGAACAAGTACACACTCAGCCTCTGCATTGCAGGGTAACTTATTCATTCTTTTGGCATTCTGTTCAGGTAGCTCATCTGATCTAAGGTCTTCTGCTAAAGCAAATGTGTTCCCTCATGCCAGAACAGACAATGCAAGAGCCCTGCAAACGCATTAGACACACCGACACACACATATACAGGAGCATCATTTTTCATTCAGTCACAAGTACTCGTAAATAGTGCTGTTCTAGCTAATTTAGGGCACTGAAGGCGCAATGATTATTGTACCTCATTTTGTTCTCATTATGAGAAATGGAGACAGAAAAGGGTAGAAAAAGCCATAATTTATGATTACAAGAGGTGAGAACATCAATAGCTGTCAAGTATTCCCCCTAAAGTCATATTTTGTGCACTTAATGAGTGCTTAAGTTGTACTGTCCTTCAACATTCCAAGTTGGAGGTTTCCAGACGTTTCTGCAAAAGGACCTGCAGTTACTTGGTTGTTTACTGCATATAATTCAGCCCTTGACTAATAAATAATTTTTATTGTATTGTTTTGGCATTACAGTGATGTTATCACTGTCAGATACAATTGTGGAGCAAAGAACTAGATCCGTGTTTTATGGTACTGAAAAGTTTAATGCTACATTCATACCCCAAGATACACACATTAGGACTGCATCAGTTTGACTTTACAAAGTGCTTCACTTAGTAACCCTAATTTGATGAGCAAAAAATTTCTTTGCTCATTCAGGGACTGAATGTGAATTAAGTGTTCCTCTGAATGGCTGAGCAGCATGAAACCACCTGGCAGTCTGTGGTTATACTTTGACTTGTACTGCAATAAGCTCTCAACCTCTATTACCCCTTGTTTGCCAGTTTCACCTGTTATTATCTCTGTAATCATGGCCCTTATTCGGACTTGCCGAACAATGCCAAATTTCCAGTTAGTGCGAACTTGTTTACATTACTTTCACTCATTTCTTTTGTCTTTGCTGAATACATAAGCACTGAGTATCATATGTATGTCTCTTTTGTACATGGTAAGCTGTCTATTGTATGGTACATAATAGCTATGAAAGAGACAAAGGAGCACAGGCAGAGTCCTGTAGTACTACAGAGGAAGTAATGAAGGAAAACTGTCTTTGTCATGTTTAGTTATGATATCCATCTATCCATTATTAGTATTAACCACCTTAACCACTGGACAGGGTTGTGGGGTCTAATCTGGAAACATAGGGTGCTAGGATATCAAACCCACAGATGGATACCAGTTTGCCCAAGGGTCGCCACACATGCACACACTATGGGCAATTTAGAGTGACCACATAATCTGAAACACATGTCTTTGCACTGTGGGAGGAAACCCACATAGACACAGGGACAATGTGTAGAATTCACACAGACTGAGATGGATTGAAACTCACACTCAAACAGCCCAAGCAGCGGGAGGTGGCAGCAGGACCAGCTGAGCCACCCACTGTGTTATGATAACTAATGCTAATTACTGAAGTAACTTTATCCATTTTGATTAATTTCAGTGATATTTCAGCATAAATGGGTGTCAATTTTGGGGCTGGAAAATACAGAAAGATGTTTACCACTGAAACTAATGGTAATTACATCTTTTATTTATGAGAATTCCCCTTACAAATGGTTTTTCTGCAATGAATTACCTTTGTAAAGTATGAGAAGACTGTATAGGAAAATACTGGTCAAACCACATATGAAAATGCCTCATTTGGAATACATTCTAATGCGAAGGGTTATGCCCAGGTGAATACCCACCACATATGATGAAAAACCTGGATCCTGTAAGATCTGTGATCCTCTACACGTGCAGCATTATGCTGCACTTTCAATCTAAACGTCTGCAGTTTCATCAAATTATAGCACAGAACACATTGCATTTTGGTGCCTGAGCCACCCAGTTTTCATATTTCAGAGCCTGTAATTGAGCTGTTTTCCTTGTTTTGCTTCAATCCATTTGTTTGTAAGGATTTGCAACCAGTATATTGTTCAACCAACAGAATAGAGCAGGCAGCTGACACGTTTCCAAATGTCACTTCCTTCAAAGTAACAAAAAAATTCAGCCATTGGTCTTTCTGGACTGGTTTGGCACAGCTGAAAAGCACAATTCACGGAAGAATCTGGTGGCCAGAAATGGTCTCTGCATTCAGCACATGCCCGTGGCTGACTAGAGTAATCCAGATCTCCTCAAAGTCCACCGTCTAAAAAGCTGTTATCTTTGTAGCATGGAGAATGCTGTGAAAAATAGTCAGGGCCATCAGGAACAGCCACTTGATGCTCCCACGCCTGCCTGCTGTGTGTAAATTCCAAAAGGACAATTTTCTTGTTGAAAAGCACTTTAGTCAATGTGGGGATAAGAGCAATTGAGTGGACAGGGTTGGAAGTGGGGGGGGGGGTGCTAGTACATGGCACACAGCATTTCACATAAGAACACTGATAGCATTCCAGCACTGAGAGCATCCATCCAAAAAGGAACTATCCTGTCTGAACTGTGACCTCTTGTGATTTGTATACTGCAAAATACCATGTGTTTCAGAAGTACAACTGGCAGATACTATACAGAGTTTATCATATTATAACTGACTGGCATCCCATCCGGGGGTAGTTTCATAACCTGGCACCCAACCATTTTGAGGGTATGGACCACCATGATACTGCTCAGGATTCAGCAGTTAATGATAATGAATTGATGGATGGATAGATGGAATGAGATTATAACTGTATTAAACATGGTAATTTTCTTAAAAAAACACAAATTTCAGTATGTAATCTATCAAAAGCAAAGCCAGGCTCATTCAGACATGTGAATGAAAAATACTTTTTCCTCTTCAGTATATTCCCTGTATTACAGGGCATAAATGACTTAGGCTCAGAGCACAGACATATTGACTAAATCCACCAAGCTATTTAATCAGAGCAGGAATTTTACCCTGCTTCTCTTCACATGCATCTATGCTTGAGGCACCAAGCATCTGTTCACCTTTCATTTCAATGTTCCATAGCTTTCCAGGTTCCAGATATGGCTTTAACTTGTAATTTGTAGAGTATCCATGTCCAAAGAACACAAATAATGCATTGGTTTCTGTGCCGCTGTTTGTGTGATTTACCATGCACTATATAATGGTTATTTAGCTGTTATTACTATCAACAAGCCTGTATTGAGAAAGCTGAAGAAATGTGTTTATCATAAAACATAATATGAACATTGAATTTGAAACTGTTGTTGGTGTAACAGTGATGAATAACAGTGTGGTGGCATATCACTGCCAATATGCTAATGTCCCAGTATACAAACGTGCTACTGCTAGCATGCTAATCTATTACCCCCAGTATACAAAATCACGTTTGCATGTATGATAAGGTTGAAAATGAATGACAGATAATTCAGCTGTTGTAATTCTACATTGCTTTGGGGCCCTCAGAGGTGCTTCAACCAAAAATACTGTATATAAGTAACTAGTAATTTAACGGTTAGGGACACAGGCCTATTCCCCGTGCTGGATCTACATTAGAAATATGTGCGCCAATGTAAAATTTGGAGCAAGTGCCAATGTTATGAAAGAGTGCCTGCCGTGTGATGTGTGTAAACATCTTGTGTGAGAAAGTCAGAGTCCAGGGCCGTCGTGAAAATTCACGGCTAAGCATTCTGCAATTGTGGCAACA
Organism: Arapaima gigas; assembly: GCA_900497675.1. Lineage (NCBI taxonomy): Eukaryota > Metazoa > Chordata > Actinopteri > Osteoglossiformes > Osteoglossidae > Arapaima > Arapaima gigas. The sequence continues at coordinate 1,403,355 of UFQX01005272.1, read as the reverse complement.
CTGCCGATCCTGCTGGCATACTAGGGATGAAATAGAAGAGCGCAAGAAGATTGCTTCTGAAGTCCTTCAGCGGCAGTCTTGGGAAATGTCACAACTGGTTTATTGATTAACACTTAATGTTGAAGAGTTTCTGTAATGGACACAGATAAATCCCACCTTGGTGTACTCCACACTGCCCCTTGCCTGGCTTTACTGTTCTCTCTAACCATATTCTAACACAGACATCTTACTGATCTTGCAATCCTGGCCTTTTGTGACACGGCCATTAACAATCCTGGTCCTCAGAGATACAGTGCTATCCGATTCTTGATGTCTCCTTTTAATCCATTTTTTGCACAGATCTTTAGACAAAATGCAATTTTAGACAAAGGAAACCTGAGTAAACACATAACGCAGTTTTTATGTGATGACCAAAAATATCCAACACCCTTATCACCTCTGTGAAAAAGTAACTGTCCTCTTTTGCACCACCTTTAGCAGCAATAATTTACAACCGATCACTTCCTATGATTTGATATCAGTCTTTCACATCACTGTTAGTAGGAACTTCGGCTTTACTCTTCTTTGCAGAACTGCTTTAATTCAGACACACTGGTAGAATTTTGAGCACAAACTGCTCTTGTCAGGTTCTGCCACAGCATTTCTATTGGGTTCAAGACAGGACTTTGTCTAGATCATTCAAACACCTTTTATTCCTACATTCAGATGTAGACTTGCTGTTGGGTTTTGGGTCATCTTCTTGCTGCATAAACTAATTACACTTCAGCTTCAGCTCACAGATGATAGGACATTATCCTTAAAAATGATCTGATACAGTGCAGAATTCAGCGTTTGTTCAATAATGGCAAGTCATTCAACTCCTGAGGCAACAAAGCATCCCCACACCATCACCAACACGTTTCACTGTTGGTATGATGTTCTTACTGTGGAATGGCTATATTTGGTTTACACCAGACATAATAGGAAGGGACACACAATAGTTTAAACTAGTGCCTCATAGCTCTTGGGCTGCTTGCCAAGTGTGGGTTAGGTTTTAGGGTTAGTGTGTTTGCATCCCTTAAATGTGCACAGAAAAAAAGCACTGATGAACCACTTTTGTTCCTCCTCACCTTGGAAACCACACCAGTGGTTGTCTATAAATTAGATTTTACCTGATGGCACTTTCACAGACATAATGGCACTTTTGTCATCCATAAAGTTCCACTTTGACTGGTCTGTCCATAACTCTTTATCCCAAAAGCCGTACTGATTATCCAGATGATTTTTTGTTTTTACAAATTTGAGACAAAATTTGATATTACTGTTGGATAGCAGCAGTTTTCACCTTGCTACTCTCCCAAGAATCCTATTTTTTTGCTCAGTTATTTTCTTATTGTGGAGTCATGAACACTGACCAAAGCTGAGCCTAGAGAGGCCTGTAGTTGTTAATGTTCTTCTGGGATTTTTGTGACTTCCTGGATGAGTTGCTGCTGTGCCCTTGGAGTAATTCTGGTAGGCTGGCTGTACTTGGGAAGATTCACCACAGTCCCAAGTCTGTTTTGACATAACACTGGTTCAGTGGAGTCCCAGAGCCTTAGAAATGGCTTTGTAACCCTTTCCAGGCTGATATACTTCAACAACTTTCTTCTCATCTCTTCTAGACATACAGTATTCTTGTTGAAACTTTTGTGGTGACTACCTCTCTCTCATGGTAGGGTTCAATATATAGTGAGGTTTAGAGTCAGTTGGTCTGACTGCAGTCAAAACTGGCTGTAAAATCAGCTGCATCTTATGAGCCAACTAAATGTAGGTAGTTGGTTGCTTGAGCAGCTAAGGTTACTTTTTCATGCGGGTGTTGGATAACTTTGTTTCTTAAATAAATAATGAAACACTTGAAAAAGGGTGTTATGTGTTTAGTCACATCCCCTTGGTCTAAAGAACAAAAACCATTAAGTATGAAAAATATGCAATAATAGGGAAAATCAGGATGGGGCAACTACTTTTTCACAGCACTGTAACTCCAAATGTCACTGAGATGGCTTACTATCAGACACAGACAAGTTGAAAACATATTTGGAAACTGGGTGTAAAACCATGCAAACAGCATGAAATATAAAAGGTGTTAAATTTAAGAGCCAATCTAGGATTAGGACTTGAGTGTGGAGTTATTCCATACTAGGCACACAAGCAAGAAGATGGGCCTCGGTGACTGATTAAACATAACCAATCAGTATCGGTGAATGATGTTCTTGCTTTGATGATTTCAACTGTTACTTGAGCAACTTCTTTTGTCCTCACTGCTGAAGTGTCAAACTGATGGGACAAGTGCAGGAATTAATAGTGACAGCAGCAGGCAGCAATCTTGGACCTGATATTGCTATCTTAGATGTTTTGTTACAAGTGGTTTTGTATTCCTGTCTCATTCCAGGTCTTAAAAACTAATGCCTGGGACACCATTAGAATGCAGCACAAGCAGAATTTGTAAAAGAAGTGAGTATTCCCAATGGAATCCTTCTGAGTTCGAGGGTCATGGTAAGGCAAAATCTTGCACTTTTTGTTCAAGCTGTTCGACTGATAGCTGCAGGTCTTTTTGGGCACTTTTGGAAGTGTCATCTTCACATCAGAGGATTAACACAAAGGTACAATTAGCATCTTTTGAGGTGGATGCATTACTAGAGTGCTGTTTTGAGCTTCAACAGCAGCCTTAAGAGCAGATTTAATAGCATATTTAGCAGCAGCATGAGGAGAGGAATTTTCATGGGCCAGATTTAGGCTTTAAGGGAAGGTTGAGGTGTGGCACCATGGCTGTTCCAACACAAGGACCTGAGACCCCTTTTATGGGGATGAAAAATGTCAGTGGTCCTTCAAGAACAGTGGCGTGTCACATTAAATGAACACTACCTCAACCCTGACACTATGCCACACAAAAACCTGGCAAATGATTTTAGCACCAAGTGAAACAGGTCTGTTCATCAGACCCAGGCTTCGTCATTATCTCAGTCAGGATTCAGGAAAGGATCGCATCAGGAAGCTGCAGGTAATCGAATTAAGGCGTAATTATAGTTTAGCTATACTCAACAGGTTCTTGCAATGGGTCTGCTAGTCAAATTAAATTTCACACTTTTCCATTGCTTTGTGGCATCGCGTAATTGGATGCCCTGAACCTGCAGCTTGAGAAGCTGAGGGTGTATTGGTGTAACCCAAAGAAAAGTGCTAAGATGGTCCTCAGAGAAGAGACCTCTATGACTGTAGCTCATTGAGGCAATAACCTGCAAGCACAGCTATGTGTACATGAGTTGACACTGCTGTGCACTCCCATTTGTCCACATGACATTGCCAAAATGTGCTGCTGATCAAAACAAATGATGAAACCTTCAGGCTGACTTATTTTTTATGTTACTCCACTGTATCCTGAGGCAAGTTACCTTCCAATGTCAACAACTAAAAGACACATGTTAGAAGACTGTACGAATTGGAAGATAATTTAAATTAAGAATAAATTAAATTAAATTAAATTATGTAAAAGCTGCCTGCAAATCTTAAGACAGCAATAAATGCCCTGACAAAAAAACAGCATATACTTACAGATAACCCTGTGTGAAAATACTACAATTATTTTTTTCTGAGTTGTCATGAACTGAATACCTTTCAGCCTTCTTTATATTCAAACTCTGGTTTAAGACTTTGATATTTCCTTAACAGGGCTATAATAGTAGTTGTAATAGAATAAATCACACCTAAGTGGTATCAACGCATTTTGATAAATCCCAGCTGAAGAATTAATTATGAAGCAGAAAAAAAATCACAACAATGTTTCGTCCTTCCACTGTCAATAACCACTGTGTCCTGGTGAGGCTGGCAGCAGAATCCCAGACTCACTGGACACCAGGCTATAAAACCACTCTCTCAATGGCATACACACATTCGCATACTCCCTATTCACATAGGGAAAAAACCCACAAGGATAGTGCAAACTCCACAAAATGAGCTGGGTTTGAATCCACACATAAACAGCCCAGGCGCAGTGAGGCACCAGCGCTACTTGCTGTGCCACCATGTACACGCCACCATGATGCTATCAGGCTGAAAAATAGCTTTAGAACACTAACAAGAACAACAAGAAAAATAATAATAGACTGCTGAGATCTAAACTCATCTAGAATCAGTTGAACTTCTGGCATGAATGACCATACAGTAATAATAACTTAAAAAATAGTAATAACCTAGAAAATGCAAACAGGTATTGTTTTAACCCCAGTCGCAGTCTTAATAAAATAGTATGGTGTCTCTACAGGGAAGCAAGCTGAGATGAAAGTGGTTTCTCTTCTTCCCCCAAGAGCTCAGAAGAGTAACACATACAGGACAAAATCAGAAGTGACAAACACTAAAGAAATAAAAAATCTTAAACTGTAAAACAGATGACGGGTACATACACATTCCGTGGGGGAGACATTCAGTGTTTTAAGTCAGGATATGGGGTATACAAGCAGTAAACAACAACTGAATGACAGTTTTGTCAATCAAGGCTATGAATGTCAATCAACCCTTCTGCAGGAGCATCTAAAAAACTCCTTACACATGCGGGAAAACGGGAAGAATTCCCAGAAGGCCTCTGGTGGTGCATTAACGTCAACAAATCCTTTCCTTGATGACATTATTAACATCACAAGGAAGTGACTGTAAAAGGATTGTGGAACCTGGATGTCAAACTTGATGTTTTCTAACAGAACACCAGATGCCAGGTGGATTTTTCATCATTTGAAATATTAGACTATAATTTTCTTTTGCTATTTGGTCATTGCTCTAACATACTTGCCAGTGAGATTTCATTAATATATGTCTTGATCCATAGATATAACAATGCTTTATGACTTTAATGAATAAGTAAAGTCTGAACATCTCCATGTCTGTCCAGGCCTAAATATTCTTAAAAATGCATGATTTGCAGACATCTATTAGTACTATTATCCCCATTTATGCTTGAATATAGTTTTTACCGATTGATTAAGGGTTAGTACTTTGTTCCAGGTAACTACTGGAGAGAGCAGGTCTTGAATCTGCAACCTTCAAGTTTCATGACCTACAGTCTTACTCAACAATAATGCATTTGGGATAATTTTCTCTACTCGAATCTGCTGTGGTGTTTTACCGTAGCTCTGTGAAAACACAGCTGTAAATCAAGCTCCAACAGATAACTGCAAACACGGCAAATTAAATCATATTAAACATTAACTCGCACGCAAAGGGAAGGAATAAAACAGCGGGCTCGGCGCTGACGTTAAATAATGCCAAGTCGCCATGGCAACAAGGGATGCAGTAACTTGCTCCGCAGTTTGTGGTGCACGTTGCAGCAGCATCACCACCTCGCAGTCCCAGTGACACGGCTTTGTTGCGGGGACGCGGTGTGTATTTCCTGCAGCTCAGTATGTGACACACTCGGTCCATGACGGGTTGCTACATTTGCCTCATATTAAACTGTCGCATCTTCATCATGCGGGTGACACTGTGGGTAAATGCCGCCTCATCACAGGTATCCCCTCCACACTGGCCTTTCTGTACAAGCAGCACTTGGCTGCGAAAATACTGGAAAGGCGCTGCCACAGTATGGAACCCGAGCGTGGAACTGTACAACGGTTTCAAGGGACAATAACATCACACTCGGCCCCCTCGTGACAAATAGGTTTTCTTTGCTACCTCAGGCTGTATGCCGAAATAAGATGTGTAGAATAATGAGTGACGTCACCAGAATAAACATGGGCACAGATTTCTTTCTACATCAGCGACAGGAGAGACTGAGCTGTACTGCGGGTTAACCGGGAGACACGCGACCACACAGAAAGACATGAGTCACTGTGAGTCCGCGAGTCACTACGCAGCCACATCACACCTTGTAGGTAACTAAAACCTCTTTTGAGTATTATTATTGTTGTTTATTGAAAACGCCACCCTCCCCCCTTGCACGCGCACTCTCCATCAACAGACTGCAGGGAAACCTCGTTTCTCGAGATCCACACGTGCGCGTGGTCTTACCTGTCTCCAGGTTGAAGGAGATCCTGGCCTCAGAGAGGTACGGAGTGTCGCTCTTGGACCGGACTCTTCTGATGGGCCGCCGGTCTGTGTCCTCATCCGAAGAAGCCGCCATTAATGAACGGCACCGTGCCTGCGTGTGTATGTGTGTGTGTGTGTGTGAGAGAGAGCGATGGAGAAAGAGAGAGAGGGCGAGAGAAGGAGGCACCGAGCCGCCCGACGCTCTCAGCGAGATGCTGAGGAGTGAGAGACAGAAAACGAAAGAGAGAGAGAGAGAGAGAGAGAGAGAGAGAGAGAACTGACCCCCCCCCCCCCCCCCCCCCCCCCCCCCCCCCCCCCCCCCCCCCCCCCCCCCCCCCCCCCCCCCCCCCCCCCCCCCCCNCCCCCCCCCCCCCCCCCCCAATAGCGGACTGCCGTCTATACTGTACTTCATAATAATTTCCATGTCAGAGTTCTCAGTATATAATATAATATAATATCATATAATATATCGACTGCGGCACCAATAATAGTAATAATTTTATGCGATGGTGATATATACATCTGCTAAATCTGACAAGATCGTCTGACTAGACAAAAATATTGTGGAAAAAAATATTGATGACTAACACTAAAAATGAACTCTGTTTTGCAAGTGTAAGTGTTGTGTAACGTGTACAGTGGATTACTGCAGTAAAACACCTCGCATCGCCGATCTGCCCTGGGGGTCCTCGCTCTAGACGCTGCCAAGGACCGGAAAAGCGCGTCTTAAAGCGAAACGACGTGTTCAGCGAGATTTTCCCCCAAAATGACTAATTATAAACATCGACAATTTCAAGAGCGCTTCGCCAGTTTCCCCGGTATGGAGCTAAACGTCTAAATTGGTAGAAAAACAGTATCTAAAACTTGTAAATATTTTTTTTTAAAAAATACGCACGTTACTCTAAATATTTTAGACGAATTTCATTGAGAAAAATATTTTTTAAAATGTTGAATGCAGACTGGCCGAGTAGCGCTTGGTATGTTCAGGTGTAGGTTCAAATCCAGCTCTGTCTGCGTGCTCTGGTTTCCTCCCACAGTCCAGAAATTTGTTTTAGGTTAAGCCTCACTCTAAACTCACTCTAAATTACCCATAGTTTGTGCATATGGGTGTGTGGCTGTGATGGACTGGTTTCTGATCCAGGACAGACCCCCTCTTAGTCTGGTCTCCAGTGATTCCAGCTCCGAGGGGGGGAGACAAGACCCTGACCAGAAGAAGGGGTTCATTACATTACCACAGGGAATATAATGCAGTAGCAGCAGGAGGTGATAATAAACCACTCTATAATATACACAGTATAATAAAACACATACCCAAACATTTTCTTAAAAATACACTTTATAATTACAAGACAAAAACATTTTAAATAGGCAGAAAATTACTCACATTTCAAATTGTGGCTATCTGCCCCAGTTTTCCTGACACTCCTGTTCCTAAGAGGTGCATCCTACTCCCTTCACGCTGCTTTACTTCTCCCCTTGTCCTCCCTGGAAATGTCAAGCGAAAAATGTGAACCAGACTTTTATTAAATTAAATTATTCTGAGCTCATGAAAAATAAAAGGTTTGCATAACTGTGTTTTCAGAAAACATTTTTTGTCTTTAGTTAAAAAAATGCGTTAGAAGATTGCATACATTATAAAAGTGCAATTTATCTAGAGCTGTTTTAACGTGAAACTATTCTGCATTTCTGCTGGGCTGAATTTCCGCTGTACAGCAGACTGTCATACACTGACTTTGTAGTTTGTCTGGGAATGATAGCATAATAACATTTCAGCCTTGATGAAATGACCTTTTTTATGAATCAGTTGAAAGGTCCTTAACTCACCTACAGGGAATGGTGTGTGGCTCCACCTTTTTAACATGTGGGAGTTGCCAGGTATGTGTGTGTGTGTGTTTGTTCCACAATTACATGGAAGGAAATGACACAAACTCTCTGGAGATGAACTTTGATACAGATCTAGAATTAGGTGATTTTTTTAAAAATTAGTTTAGACTATGTAACATAAGATCAGCTTTTCTTAACTTCATTAAGGAACCTTAAATAAATGTCCTTGTTATAAGACAATGGGAATGTGATTTTTTTAAATACATTAACTAGATGAAAAAAATCTAAGTCTATGACACTGATTGAAGCGAAACAGGGTTCACCCTCAACTACTTTTCACTGTGTTTAGACTCGTCAGTGCAGTCTAGAGATATAGATATTAATGAAAACAATTATGAGGATAAATTACACATTTTTCACTCTGCTCTCAGCAGATTTCTGCCTTATATCTGTAGTGTGCGGATATGGACCAGAGCTCAGTAGTTTCCCAAGGTACTCCATAGCCTGAGCTCTCAGAGAGAAGGAGGTAGGGAGAGAGGGGTAGATCAAAGCCTCACAATGGCTTCACAGTGACCCCAGAGTGAATCTGAAAATGACTTTGATCCATCACCCCCGTCTCTCTCGTTTCACCGCATAATAGCAGTACAGATAATAGAGCATTTTGTTACCCATCAGTAGCAATGTAAAAATTTTATAGACATGAAAGAAGGTGTTTATGGTAACGGAGGCCAAACCAGTGATGCATTATAAGTGCATTTGTTGCTCACAGGCAGTGATTTACATGGTATTTAATGATGCTCTGTGAAAACCTCTGTTGTTTTTTCTTCCCATTTTCATCAAAGAAAACTGACAGTCAATAAACACCACTGCCATTTATGCAAATACAACAGCATGTGTTCAGATAAATGGTGCTTCAATTTGAACAAAGTAAATTATTTTCACATTTGGTATTTCATTATAATTGTAATTAAAGTAAATCAGAACATTAATTTAGAATGTACATGAGTACTATGCCGCTCTGTGATGGGACTGGTGTTCCATCCAGGGGCAGCTTTGTTGCCTAGTGACCTCAGCTTCCGGGATAGGCTCTGGATCACTCCGATCCTCCACAGGACAAGTGGTTAATGATAACGGATAGATGGAATGGATGGGTGGATAGATGGATTAATACTATATTTAAATAACACCTTTACCTGTAACAAAAAGAAAAAATATGGGTGATAAATATTTAAAAACCTATGAATTATTTGAGCTATTATGAACTACTTGAGCAACAAAACCAATTAAAAGTAAACAAAACATATACATAAGCTCAAACATGGATAATTCTGTTACTGCAATAAAAAAAAAACAGCACAAACAATGCAAATATATTGTGAAAGTTAAGCAATAGCACTGGTCTGAAACATCAGTGCCTACCTAGTGGTGATGAGTACCTAATTTGAAATGTTTAATTCTACTTCTTGTCTTCGTGAGACAAAATGTTTAATTTTAGCCAAATTCTGAGTACTGCTTTAAATGATCTTGGAACTTTAAATGCAATATTACCTAAGTCCATCTTGTGGATAAGGAATGAAACTGTAAATGAGCAAAACTGTGTACTTCACACTGAGGTACTTGTATGCAATCCTATTAGATTATTGGCCAAAATCTGCAAAAAGCAAAGCAAGGAGAAGTACTGAATAGATTACTGTAAAAGAGATAGTCTATTATAAATTAAAGATACAAATTTTACTACCCATGACATTAAAAGATTTGCAAGTCGTGATTAATATTCCTTGCCATTAATTTAATGCATTCACAATTAGCTAGTTGTGAAGCAAAATGTCTACGTAAGCATGGATGAAAATTAAAAATCCCAGACACTATCAATAGCAGCCAGTTTTGTGAGGATAAACAGTTCGGAACTAAACGTTAACTTCCTGTGCATAGCTAGGCCAGATGGCGTGTGATGCGACAAACGCATGCTCTTAAATACTTCATCTTTCAAACTACTTTTTCAAATGAATGAAATGACTCCTTCCAATATTAGGTTAAAATCCATCCATCCTTTATCCTTATGTAACCCACAGGGAAAACCAAACACTGATGTGGGTTGGGCAGATGAGAAGGAACAGTTGACCCAACAGTTAGAAATAATGGAGCCAGGGAGCCAGAGATCAAGGGATCACAGAATCAGAGAAATTCAATGTTTATATTTAACCAACTCATTTGACACAACACATAACAAAAACAACAAAAACATGTACATTGCCATATTTAAAACAAAACGGTTGTTAAAATAACTGTCCAGAATCCCCCCCCTCAAAAAAAAACACTGTTGGAACATGGAAATATGTGGAAAAAGGAAAGTACAGCGTCTTCCCTGTTTCTTGAGGAGGACGTCCATCTCGCGTGTCAGTTCGCTCTTCCTTGGGTTGAGTCGCCATGAAAATCTGTCTGTTTCCGTCGCGCTCGCGCCGGCTGATTCTTTCCAAGTAAACAACCTGACCTGCGCATGGAGGCGTATCATTCACTATATAGTCATAGTACATATTTAAAAGTTGAATTTTTAACAGAGTTGACATTTTAGTTATTTTTACAAGGCAACCAATCATATCGTTACAATATCTTCAGCTCATAACGTACTGTTCACTTTTTTGCGTCAGTACAAACGTTTTAATATTATCAAAAATTCTTTCCTCCATCACGCTCAATATTGTAAACATTCATTTTCTTTCTTCTTCTCTAGTCTAAAAACAGTCAACACACAAAATAAATCAGCTGTTGCAAGAATACTGGACAACATAGTTTAGTACCACCCAACTACTAATGCAATATAAATTAGCCGTAACTTACCAAAAAAAAGTTCACATTTGTTGTCTCTTCTCTTAAAATATTGAGTGCGACGCCGTGGTCCTAAGTCAATCTTTTTCACAACGGAAGAACAATTTTCGTCAATATTTTCATCCTGTCGCCACAATTCCCCTCATTTCGTTTGTCTCTAGAATGATCTAGAAATGTCGCCTAGCAATTATCGCGAGACCACCTCGCTTTCATCCAATTGGTTAAGTGGTTATTCTAATTCCAAATTGAAAAAGCAATAATCAGACTTGCAATTACCGATTTATTAACTGGGTTATACTTAACCAGTTTAACCTGGTTAGGGTCTCAGTGGCACTGGGCACTAGGCTATAAAATTCCCCCTGAATGGGACACCACTCCATTGCAGGGTGACCACACAAATAGAGCGATCAATCCACTTGACGCACATGTCCTTGGACTGCGGGAAGAAACCAAAGCATCCAAGAAAACGGACACTGGATTAACACTTCTGAACCCGTTGTGTCTTTGTAGCATTTAGGATAGAAACCAACAAAAAAATAAAGAAACCAAACATACATGTAACACTGGCGCTAAAATAATAGTTTGAAATTTAAAAAATACATTAAAACGGAAGACATGACTTTTGTCAAGGGGAGTTTGCACAAGTAGTTCGCATACCTAAATATACCTATTTGTGTATTAAGTTTATTGTGCACCAGGTCCAGGAGAAACGACACTTTGTTCTCCTTGTACATATGTTCAAGTGCAGAATGAAAATAAATTCATCTTGAATCTTGAGGACGGAAATATTACAGGTTTATGTACAATGGAAAGATGATATATTTGGTATACTGGCAGACTACAAAACAGATTCTGGTCAGAGTTTAATATACCTACTGTATTGTATTTGCTGATGGGTAGAGGTTTTTAAATACTTTAATATTTTAAAATATATTTTAATATTTGAAGGGGTTAAAATAATTCTTATTATATTCTAAAACATTTTTCAGTCTAACTGCTATTCCGTTAGAGTCTCGGTGTGAAAACGTGATGACGTTCACGTATTCATGTTGCAGTGTTTGACGCAACCGCTAGGGGCGCTATTCTCAAAACTCACACTTTCCTCCCTGCGCGCGCGCTGCGTCCGCTTCGCGACACATCGTTGTTTTTCTCGTCGGGCTTGTTAAACGGCTAGCTATGATTGGTTCGAGACCGGGTAAGTGCAGGATTTGACCAATCGTGGATGTGCGCGAGCTGTGTGTGGGACGGAAGGGAGAAATACGGCAGCGCTGCTCAGGTTGACCGAGCTCTCGGCTGGTAAGTGCAGTGAGTTAAAGCGCTGGTCTAATATGAATATTATTAATAAGAACAATAGTTGGTTCGTTGAATAATTTAAGGAAGCTCGCTAGCTTGCAATCATTAATGCAGATGTTTTACGCCATTGGCAGGTTTAGGCACACATGGTGTGTTGGTTCAGTGTTTTGCTTAGAAGAAGCTGCCGGACTCGCTCCACAATGTTTTAAACCCTATTGCTCCGTGTTCCTGCGTTGCAAAATAAGTTCGTTGCACCATCGGTTCGCTGTAGTTCTTCTTCAGACAGGACCGCAGCAGAAGTGATGTGACACTGATGTCGCGGCGTGCAGAAAATAGGGTGGAAATACAGCAGCTCCTCTAGGTACGATAGTTGGTTCGTTACTCGAAAGGTTTGTAAGTGTAATGCGATACAGAGCGGCCAGCAGCTCTATACGCAGCGGCAGGTGTTTTTTGTACGATTTTGGACTGATTCTGTACCTGCGAAATGCACCTTTGTTTACTTTGGAGTCGTGTGTCACATTGGAGAAAAGCCTCTGCAAAACAAACAAAATGTTCACTCGGTCCCCGACTTACGACGTCAGAAGGACCTTGTCGTAAGGAGAGCTTGTCACATGCTGCAAATCCCCTTATACTGTGTCGTATAAATAAAGATACATTATGTTAGAATGCATGAATGTTATGCTGTTTAACAGGACTTTGTTATATTTTTCACGGTTTCCACAGAAGTATTTTATTATAAAGTACAGTTTTACATTATCATGCTGCACCTCCTATGAGCGTTTTATACAAACTTCAGAAGAAAGTGATTGAACTTGGGTGCAAAAATCCTACGTAGATCTATGTAATGGGCTACTTTTGTTAACTGTAAACACGTTTGATGACAAGTAGATGTGCGTTCATAATATAGTACAGTGTTTGTACTGCTAAGGGGGCTTGGGAATGTTTGTAGAGGGTCACCCACTGTAGACTGGGGTTATAGGGCAAGGTGCTGTTTCCAGCATTCAGGTAGCATTCATTGGTTACTCCTGGGTGCCTTAATAAAGAAAACGCCTTCAGCACATGGTGCGTTAATAAAAGTCGCCAGAATTCCGGTCTCCTGAGCTTTCTTGCAATGGTGCTACAATAAATAACATTTAACATCTTCACATGACTGTGTATGTCTGGTTTGTTTCTTTGTTTTAGCTGGTCGTTTATATCATGTCAAGTGGATTCTCTGCATAGCTGGATACCGTATAAGCAGTTCCAAGGCCATTCACTAAAGTAGAGTTGACTGTAATGCAAAATAAATTCTTGGGAAATCTGACCGCCCCCCCCCCCCCACGGTGCTTCGTTCTTTCCCCAGTTCCCTTGTTTTACCTTTTCTTTGTGCGTTTTAGTGCCGCCTAGTGGCAGAAAAGAAAATTACAGGTCATTTTTCAGTTGGCAACTGAAATTTCCGAAAACGGAGCGGTGAATAAAAAGCTGTTAAAACTAAACTTGTAAATGTTTGTGTATCTGAAAATTCAGATGTTTGTAATATGAGGTTTATACTTATTTGGCTATGGAGAGTTTTTTTTCTCCTCATGCTTGTTGCTTGAACTCAGGATGGTTCTGATAAAGTATGACATCAGAAACCAGGACCTTCTCTTACTGACTGCATGTCCTGTGTTTGTCAATATGCTGTTTCCTTCCTTAACTTACGAATATTCAAAGTTCCTTACATTTCTTCTGATTATCTTTGAATTGCTTTTCTGCAGGTTGCTGTTTTTAAGTCTCAGTGATCGATGACAAATTGAGGAATAAGGCACATTTATATGATGATTCAGTCTACAAATGGCATTTTCCAGGAGTTTACAGAGACAAAGTATTTTTCCTCTCAGGCATTTTAAATTAGTTCTGAAATGTAATGCAGTTATTAATATGCAAGACTTTCAGAGAACCTAATGTTTAAATAAATCAAGAGATATTTCTGCTGTTAACTTTTTCACTGTGTTGATAAAATGGAATTTGAAATAGGTCGGGAACTGAACATTACACAGGCTTAAGGGATAACTCAGACTGACGTATCGGATTCATTAAATGACTATAATATTAAAATTAAGTTTGTTTTTTTAGATTATAATGAAACTGTGCTATGCTATAAAAAGTGAGTCATGAACAGACTCTGGAATCCTGTTGTTTGTAAGCTTGTTAGTTGAGGAACCAGTGTATTGATGTTGGGCAGACTGTGTCTTAGGTCTGCTTTTTAAGTTCTTAACACCCCCCCCCCCCCCC
>UFQX01005272.1:1359438-1377844 GCA_900497675.1 Arapaima gigas | reverse complement strand
CCCCCCCCCCCCCCCCCTCCCACTGTACAGTCCTCCAGAACGCTGCTCTGCTGGTGCTGCCAAAAGTCTGACGAGATGTTGAAACTCTGCATGTGGCTCGCTGTGGTCGAGACAGACTCACGGCACCATGCTGTGGAAAGTAGGCTCGTGACCCATCAGCATCTGGCCACTTTTCCATCTTGACCATCTCATCAGCGACCCACTCTTTAGACTAGTTACAGTCCGAATCCTCGCTCCCTCATCTACAATTTGTGCAAAAGGGCCACTGCTCTGTGTCATCAATAATTCAGTACCAGGTCTTGGAAGGAACCAGAGGAATCTGCTCAGATAAATTGAACCAGTATGTAATCAATGTTTGGTTTCATCTGGACATCATAATGTCTTTGCTGCATCTGCTTCCCTCAGCTCTGTTTGTCTTTATGACAAGATCTCGTATACAGGAAACGTTCCTCTTACAGTTCATCACATACAGGTGTCCCTCAAGATATGATTCCTTGATTCACGAGTTTTCTGATCCTCAAGTGAAATTATTTCACAGTGAGTTATGGGAAAATGTGAGGCTGATTTTTCACACAACGAGCCAAATGTGAGGGAATTTTCAACATTTGCTCCCAAAACGGTAACTATGTCTCCAACTTTTAAGCCAATTTCCAGGAACACATCATCCTCATAGGTAGGGGACGCCTGTACTGTTCTCTGATAGCCTTGGGTTGGTCACAATTCATCACGCAGTGGACAAACTCTCACTGTTGAGCAGAAGGTTTCTGATCACGTGGCCGTTTCTGATCACTCCGTCCTTTGCAGGCCTCAGATCTGGAGCGTGTGGCATGCCTCTGGACAAGAGTGATCGCACGGCGAGGCACATGGGCCGTCGATGACCCTGTATGTCCAGTTTGTCCCTGCGGGTCCACTGGTGTCCTCTCCTGTGAATTCAGGCCTATGCTCCCCGTCGACCATGAACAAGGGATCCTATTGACGCAGTTTTTGGAAATGCAATTATTTCCAGCCGACTTGATGGTTCACGTAAGGTTATGGTAAACACGGCTATGTCAAAAATCAGTGCCCTGTTATGAGCCTGCGGAGACACACTTGTAGCAATTCATAGCAAAAGCGTTTCATGAGCAATTTCTCTGGTTTACTGTAAAACCAATTAACTTTAATATGTACAAATATTTGAGATATTTCGATAATATTAGCTTACAATTATCACCTCGTAGCCTGATGTTTGCCTTAGTGTATTTTTAGAACTATTTATTCATGGCCTTTAGAAAATGAATCGAACCCCCATGAGTAGGTTGAGTTGCTGCACTGTGGTAAGGTAAAGCTAGTTGCACCGGTCCATTTTTACATTCAAGTGATGGAGGAAGAAGAAGACCTTGTTGGCCTCTCTTGTGTTCTGACAGGTTCTCTCCTGTTGCTAAGCTAGAGAGCAAGACATCCTCATCTGAGCTGGAACGTCCAACGCAGAAGAAATTGGGCGGGGAGTAAACAGAGAGGTGGTGCTATACACAAAGGGGTAGGATAATGGGCCTCTCTGTGGGCCTCTTCAGTTGTAAGGTGGCCTCGGAGGCTCAGGTGTGAAAACGCCACCTTTTAAAGTTCCACTAATTAGGACCTAATTGACGCGCCACTTTCTCTCAGTAACGAATCAGGGGTTTTACGGGAGAGCAGCAGGGCCACGTGGGTGTTTTTACCGGCCCCCTCAGCGTCTCTAGAAAGCTCTTAATCCCATTTTATGGAACACGTTATGGAGAGAACCAGGTGCCCCAGGACTTATAGTGGACCACCAGCCAGATGTTCCACGGAAGGTTTTGGTCATCTTCTCTACAATCTAAAATGTCCCTCTACCTGTTTCAACCTATGAACTGCGGGGACAGTGTGGATGCTGTGTGAAATTGAGGACTCCAGGACCACCAACATCACGGCCTTCAACTCACGTAGGCAGCGGACACTGAACTAAAAGACGGCTGTAAAAAGCAGAGCCCAAAAACCATGTTCCTCACGTTCTCGTTCCCTTTCTGCTAAGTTCTAAAGGTCCACATTAAGTACTCGCTGTTGTGAACCACTTGTCCAGCGAACGCTCACAGTGTCCAGAGCACAAGCTGCATAGCTAATCAAGGTCGTAAGTGTATTCACACCTTTTTTTGTTTATCAATTATTATAGAATTTTAAAATTAAGCAGTGGAGTGTTCTGCATGATGAGGGCTTCAATACTAATGTCACATTTTGGGTTACAGTTATGGACCAACAGTACGAAGTGTGTGTGTGTGTGTGTGTGTGTGTGTGTGGGGGGGGAAGTGTCCACCTGTACCAGTTATAGTGGGTTCTGACAAGGCTGGAAGGCAGTAAATGCCACCCTCACCAGGCTGCTGGACAGACTTCCCTCACGGTCGGAACTAATCCCCAGTTTGTTCTCCGTAAGCAAAGCTCCAGCTATTTTTAGGTCACTTATGCTCTTCAACACACTACTGTTTGCACTGAGAAAACAATAAAGGAGAAGTAAGAGTAAATTCATTCTTCAGATGCATGAGTTTGACTATCTTACGTCCCGAACATTTCATTTTCCTCCTTTTCTCAGTGCCTTTTTTCCTCTGGACAACAGTACACCAGACTCTTGTCACCCTCCCCAGAAATGCAGTTTCTGTGACCAGCTCACCATTACCCTAAAATAAATAAAGCTTCTGATAAATAGTCTTCATTTATTTATAATGTAGAATAAAAAGACAACTAATTTTTCTAAGCTCTATTCCAAACGTAGATTTAAAAAAAACGTCATGTAGAATGCCGAGGAAGCCTTCCAAAAGTGTTCACCCCCCACTGATTGTTTTTTCATTCTGAAATGTTGCAAAGTCAAAATAAAACATTTATCTTTTTCCAACTCCTCTAGAAGTAAATCATTCTAAAAAGAAATAAATCATTTAGATGTCTATAGAATTATATCAAACATGCAAATCTGAAAATTACTTAAGTTTTCACCCCCGAGTCAATACTTACTAGTCCTTTCGCAGCAATTACAGCTGTATGTCTGCATGATCTTTGCACATTTAGATTCTGGCATTTTTGCTTGTTCGTCAATGCAAATTTGCTCCAGCTCTGCCAAATGAGATGGAGAGCATCTGTAGATGGCGCTTTTCAGGTCACACCACAGATTTTCTATTGGATTCAAGCCTCTGCTCTGGTTATTACTACTGCAAAGGAGATTCAAGAAAGCTTCCCAAATGTTAAAAAAAACAGTTTAAATATTATTTAACAAACTGAGAAAAAGTGAAAAAGCTAAAAAAATAAAGGGTACAATGTGGGGTATCGGCCTGCTGAAGTGCACTGGTAAGCAGACCCTTGGCAGTCCTCACCTCTCTAAAAAGCACGAAAGCAGCAAAGGAAGAAGAAAAGAGAACTCCAGCAGAGGAGGATCAGAGGAAAAGACAAACCTCAAGAGAAGCTGGAGAGTACAGAGTGCATTAGCTTGTGTCAGTGGCTGCGGCCCTGAGTCGGCCGGAAGCGTTGCTTTTGTCTCACTACTGAAGTGTAAAAATCATGCAAAACCTTTCTGGTTTGAAATGAAGGATCACGATAAGATTGAAATTGAATCTGGGCAGATCCTCAAAGCTGCAGGGCAGCTGCATGGGCCCAACTTGCTGTGGGGGATTCATCTGTGTAAGAAGGTGGTAAAGGGGTGGGCAGTGCTGTGTATATTGGGGTGGGGGCTAAGGGACAAATGCTGGTTGCAACACTATTTACATGTCCTACATTTTGGGGTCCTGGTACCACAGGTCATTAATTCAGAGCTTCCCAGCCCCTCCTGCTATGAAAATTGCAGGACTCAAACAAGGGCATTGGCCCATAAGGAGTAGAACATGGTTATTTTGGTGATACGTGGTCATGCGCCCAGGTGAGAAGTTGGCTTTTGTGAGACTCTGGAACATCCTCAAATAATATTGATAAGAGTGGTTCCTTCCAGCCTCATCTTAATGGCAATAACATTGGTTAAATTTGCTCTGTATTTTATCACCAGTATAAAGCAACACAGTGACTGCGCCCACAAAGTGGAGTCGTTTATAATCTATACAGAAATCTCCACGGTTATCCGTATGTGGTGATATTATATGTATAACCTGGAGTTTTACTAATACAGCATATTGTTGAGTTGAGGAATGTCCTGTTTTCCCATTTTCTCACGACACCAGTGCTGCTGACTGATGGTAGCTGAGGTTATAAAACCACAATTTCATCAAAAAGTCAGTACTTTGCTGCCAGTAGATATACAAGTCAAATTACAAATAGTTCTATAATTCCTTTAGACAGCAAGAATACGGGGAGTTGATGCAAACTGATAAAGTCTGATGAAGTCTAGTGGAATCTGTGGAAGTGTTTTTACTCTTTGCTGTAAAATATGACGAGAAACCCCACTATGATTTAAGGGTTTCTTTAAAATCTCAAGTAGAGGCAACCAGTGACTGTAGAGGTCAGTATGCAGGGAAGCACCTGCGGTTCAGCGATCGGTGCAGTAGGAAATGCCCACCCTAAAACTTAGGTTGAATAATATAAATCGAACAAATGGATTTCAGTGTTTGAGGTCGAATTTAAAACTGTATTTCTTCCACAGTTGGATAATAACCCATATTAGTGTAGCTCCTACTCCACCTGCTGCTTTAACTAATAGCAGCGCCACGCTGAGCAGGATAGTCGGTTTTTTATGAGATCCCAGACAGTGTAAGTAATCACTCTTTTCTCCTGTCAGCTTTATTATATAAGTGGTAAGTACTGTACTGTACAAAAAAATCTCATTATTTAGTCAATTGAGAACAAATACTCAATAGTCATGTACTGGCACGGGGGAAATAACACATAGGGTCAGGACAGAGTAGATCATTTGCAGTGACCTTACTATCCTGCTTTTTTTATAGATAACAATTACAGAAGAATTTCAATTAAGTAATTTATGAGGTGTCTCACCACTAATAGCTATTTACATTTTACATTATTGATATGCCATCAGTGAAAAGTGTAAATACAATCTTCATAAATTTACCCTGTGAACTGTGTCCATTGCCAATAAATGTCAAGACATGACAGCTTCTGGGCAAAATACAGAAACATCACTTAACACTGAGCGACAAAGAAATAAATAATCCTTTATGATTACGATCTTCCAGAACCCATGGGGGAAAAAAACACAACTGCGTCATAACTCTTCCTTCGTGGACAATAAACTCAAAGGAGACCGTATAAGCCCTCAGGCAACAGCACTGTAATTTGATCATATATTTTGCATTGCATTGCTTCTCTGAGCAAATTTGTCACATTTAAAACATTCTTGCAAAGAAGTGCAGCTTTTTTGTTTCTCCAACAAATGACAACTCCAAATGTGATTATAATTTTTTGTTTTACCTGGTGGAATTACCATCATTAAACTGTTATTAGTTATTAATTTTTACTAAATTGCGATGGACTGATACGCCCACTCTCGCCCAGTAATTCTGTTAAATTTTTAACACAGTATATGACAATATTACTAGTTACTGTACTAGGTAGTCTTTGTGTGGTCAGTGTCCAAACCCCCTGACAAAGATCTTTATTTAACACAATAATTTGGTCATAAGTCCACAGCATGGATGTTACCTAAGTATATTACTTTGCTTCTGTCTAAGATTCACAGATTTGCCGTTTCTACGTTTCAGAGACCAAACCTGTTCTGAACTTGGCACTCAAGTGAAGCTGAGCCCATAGTTAAGGGTCTGGCTCAATGCCACACACTGTGCTTGAGTCTAGATTGTTTCACCTAAAAGTCATTTTAGAAGAAGAGAGCCAAATGTATGTGATGCATGACATCGGAGGAATAAAGCTGCTATGATACAAATATTCCTCTAAAAAATGATTCTTGTTTGCAAATGTATGAATAGCATCAAAGCTGTACTGGTCGCCATTTCTCTGCCTCATAGTACCTGGGCTGGTTGGATACTCATTGGTTCAAATGCAGCTCAGTCTGTGTGGCTTTCCTCCCACAGTCCAAAGACATGTGTTTCGGGTTTATTGGTCACTCTAAATTGCCCATAGTGTGTGTGTGGTCACCCTGTGATGGACTAGCATCTCACACAGTCCCACCCTGAGATGTGTGCCAGACTGTGTTCTTAGCTACTCCCCCACCTGCTGAGATGAGCTAAAGTGAGATGTGTAACAGGGGGCAGGTAGAGTAAGACAAACCCCTCTCTCCTGCTTGCCAACATCTCCCTGTAAAAGGTTGATGAGCCCCACCTTACATCTCTATTAAAAGCACTTATTCCATGGATTAATGAATCACAAAATGCTCTGGTGCTGAGCTCCGGCTGTGCTACTGGGAACTGAAATCAGAGTGAGGAGGAACCTGGTTTAGTGACTATTCTGCCATTATCACTTATTTACCATTTAAATAGCGCTTCTCACGAAACACTGGGAGACGCAAGTGTGCAAAGTCACAGAAATTGCTGAGCACAAATGTCCACTTCACATTTGGACCTCTGGCCAATAAATAAGACAAGTAATTAATGCTAATTAACACGGTTTCATCACAGGACTAGTTGTGGAACTAACTGGATGAGTTTAGAGGGTGGAAGCCTGGTATATACGGGGTTCAGAGGTCACTGTGGGTAGGTTGAGGGGGTCAAGGTAAGATTTTTTAAAACATGGTCACATTTTAATCGTGTTCAGTGAGGTTAGTCTTTTAATAGCGCTCAATAATAAACTTTAATCACTGGAATAATGACTTCTCCTCGGGAGTCTTGCTTGCTTGCCAAAATTAAATTAGAACATTTTAAGCATTTTTCTTTGACTAAGTAAATCCCATGAGGGCTTTGGCAAGCTGCAGAAAGTGCTGATTCCAGGGCAGGGCAGGCCTCAACCCGTCCTGTAAGACCACAAGTCTTCCATTTAATCATCTGCATTGCTGAAGGATTCTTAAATCTGTTCAGTGGGGGATGGTGTAGTGGCACGAGATTTTTTATGGAAAAAGATTGATTTTTCCTCGTTTGCACAGTGACCATCATCAGCTTTGGTCCAACTGGAATCAGTTCATACGCAAATGTCCTGTTCTGTTTGGCCTGGAGATTTATGTCCTGCTGAAGGATATTTAATGAGCCATAATATCGGGAATGCTAACTGGTGCCATTTAGAAACTGTAGAAATGAATGTGTAGTTCCATGACATCACAGTTATTGCCTTGTTTTCATGTGAAATACCAGTGGGTTTCGATCAGATTCATTACGCGCTTTAAAGGTAATGGATATAATATCCGGTGATTTTCATGGGGGAAAGCAATAGTGCCAAATGGGAAAAAGATGGTGTAGGTCTTGCTCATTTACATTCGAGTCTAATTAAGCAGGATTGTCTAGATAATGATCCAGTTTGTTGGAGTGCAATGGCTCAGAGAGAGAGAGAGAGAGAGAGAAAAACAGACAGTTGATTGGTTGATTTATTGTTGTTGTTGTTATTATTATTATCATTATTATTATTATTATTATTATTGCTGTTTGTTGTACAGTGGTTTTTTCAGTATTATTGTTTAGTTACTTTGGCAATACAATTACACATTTGTTGTGCCAATAAAGCACAATGAAAGGAGAATTAAGAGAAAGAGAGAGAGAAAAAGAGATGAGACAGAAAGAGAGAGGGAGAGGCTATGTGCCGTCCGCCTCCAGGAGGGACTCAATGGCCACACGCTGTGTCACACCACCGCTAGCAAGATCGCCAACAGCCTAATCAAGATCAAAGGGATTATTGAGAAGACACCTCAAGGATCTTCAAGGACTCTGCGTTCTGCCCAGCTCCTTCCATTTGAACAGGACAACAAAGAACCATTCTTGTCAAACCATGAGCACAAGCATAGAAATTGAAAGCCTGTGGACTTATAGACTCACATGACAGTAACACTTTGCCAGTCCGCTGCACCAGTCTGTGACTAGCAGGTGAAGGGAACCTCAAGGCTCTGTTTGTAGATACATATATCATCCCAAGATTCCTACAAAGTAACTTTCTCAAGCAAACAATATCAAACCCATTCCTGCAGTTTTCACCTGAATTGCACTGTTCTTTATTTGACTGAGTGACAGAAAGACAGATGTTCTATCAGAACACTATGTCCCCATGTCTACACAACCATCTAGAACAATCTAGCAAGTGGTTTTAGACCTGCCTGCAAATAACAGAGTGGAGAGTGTGCGCGGTTTGAGTGTAGGTTCAAATCCACCTCGCTCTGTGGAGTTTTCAAATTCTCAATGCATCTGCGTGGGTTCCCTCCCGGGGCTCTCGTTTCCTCCCACCATCCAAGAACTTGTTTCAGGTTATTTGATAACTGTTCCCAGTAGTGTGCGAATGTGTGTGACCATGATGGATCCCTCTTATCCTGGTGCCCACTATTTCTGGGATAGGCTCCGGACCACCATAGACACACAGTTAACAAAACAAAGTGAACATGTGAGATATGAGGTAATGGTTAAAATGCCATTATTACAAATCTGTATAGAGGGTCACAACTACACAAAACCCTGTAACAGATTGTTTTTCGGATGTGTGCCTCATTTGTTTCCGTTTGACATTTTCAGACACTTCACTCCGCACATTTGCCACTAGAACTGCAGCACAAGGTATTTTAACTTATCATTGAAAGTTACAAAAAACGGGTTCTTGTACTTTTTTAAAAAAAATACTGCTTTACATGATCACAAAATCTGTTTTCGAATGAAATAGAGTACCATTATTAAACATTCGATCTAGTGGCACTCAGTTCACTTTAACAATGTTATCATTTCTTAAGAGGAAAAATAACGCCACTACATGGTAGTTTACTCTATAATACAGTTTTTGAGTCCATATTAGTATCTTACAGTGGGAAAAAAACTGTATTGTCAGCAAAAGCTTACTTAGTCTAATGTGTCAGCATAAGGGGCCACATCCTTTTGACAGCAACACCTTAATGGTGTTGCAGTTCCCAATGAACTTTCTACAGGCCATAAAAATACTTTGGTGTAAAACACAAGGTGTTTTACATGAAAAATATATTATTTTTTTCTTTATTAATGAAATGTTATGGCAAGGCATACAGCAAAATAAAAAGCTTCCCTGTACAGGTACTTGAGACAAAATTGGACATGTGTGGAATATCATGAGGTGATATAACATTCACATTTTGTCTGCTGAGCCATTCAAAAGGCTAAATGAATTCATTTTCGCATCCCCTGGTACTGCAATCCTTCCGATGATTCAACACAAACAGTGGGAGGATGGAAAAAGACAGGGCTGTTAGATCTCCAATTCTCCTTTCAAAGGGATTAAAATAATCAGCGTTTTACGTAATGACTTTGCCTGTTTTGGGTAAAGCAGAGGAGCAGGAGTGAAGGAAGGAATTACTTTTTATTTGTTCATTTACACTTTATGGACTGATTGTTTTTTCGATCTTTTGCAAATGATCTTCATTCTTACTATAATATTCTGCTTTAAGAGCATAGGATGGTGTGATTTTGAGGAAAGTAACCGAATATCAGAGCCACTTTTTCATGGCACAAAACTGTTCCCAAAGAAACCATTTGAGTGTTGCCTACTCTATTGCACCCAAAGGTGCTGTGA
Source organism: Arapaima gigas (assembly GCA_900497675.1). Classification (NCBI taxonomy): domain Eukaryota; kingdom Metazoa; phylum Chordata; class Actinopteri; order Osteoglossiformes; family Osteoglossidae; genus Arapaima; species Arapaima gigas. Next base: position 1,368,250 of record UFQX01005272.1, on the reverse strand, counting down.
CACAAGGAACCGAAGAGGTGGTCTTCACTCATCACACTTCAATTCTCAATTCTTGGGGGTCCTTCAAGTATTCCATCAATACTACTCAAAATGACCACTCATCCATATTTAAACAGCACTCTTTAAGTCTGTCAACAGGTCTAGCTCTTCCTAAAAAAGACTGGAAAAATCTTACATTTTGATTCTATTCTAATGTATCACTTAATTTCCTTCAACCACTGCCTGTCACATCCAATGTCCAGACTTCAAGCTTGTTAAAACAAAGTTAAAATTACTCTTCTTTCAGAAGTAAAAACTTGAGCACGGCAAAACTTGGAAAGACATGTTATAATACAATTTATAGTAACAATGATGCTTTCATTCTGGAAAGCCCAACTGTGTTGTACGTTGCCATGTACAAAGGCAGGGGTTTTGAAATAATACATAAGAATACATTTGTTTACTTAGTTGACACTTTTTCCAGAGCACTTTAAAACATACATTATTTACATGTTTAGAAACATTGCTGGGATATTATGCAAAAAGATTACAACTCGGTACTTTTTACAGCAGCAATATTTTAGAGCAAATGTGTTGCTAAAGGGCAATATGGCAGGAGGTGGGAGTCAAACCTAGGTTGTAAAGGCAGCAGCTTTAACCATCACGCCACCTGCTGCCACCTATGAAGCAGGTACACTGCAATAATGCATTCACAGTGGCTATTCATTGCCACTGTAAGAGACATATAGGCGTCACTCCCCCTCCCCCTTCAAGTGGAGTGCAGCCATTGATCCCTGTGCACAGAATCTGTTCTTTGGGACATGGACCTTTGCTCATTCCTCTCATGAAAGGAAGGCACATCAAAGGCCCAGTGACAACCCTTTGATCTACCTGCCGTTTGGCTTATGGCACAGTTTGTGCTAGACTCACCTTACATCACGCGTCTCTAAAAAAAAGCAACGCTGGCAACAGCAGACCTGACAAGTACTCACCACTGTCACCACCTGATAAAGCACAGATTCTTCCGAAAGAGAGTAAAATACTCCTAACAAATGTGATTATGAGACCGATTAAGAGAACTAGCTCAGCAGAAGCTGTCTCTGTGTCTGCAGCGGAAATGTGTGTGTTGGTGTGTGTTCATGTGTGGCTGCGTGTGTGAGCATGCTGGCTATCTCTTCAGCGGCCCCCTGTTTGCCCAGTGCTGGGGGCCCCCCATGCTGTTTGGATGCATTTCCAATTTTGCAGGTTGGCTCGGCTATTTCTGCTAATGAAGACAGAAGGCAATAGAAATTTTTAAAAAGTTTTAAAATTCCCTGCAGTTTATTCTTCTTGGCCTTCACTGTCGGACTTAAAGCAGAATCAAAGCTACAGTGCAGATAGCTTATCGCGTCAAAAGATTCACTCGGGTGAGGACTGGCAAAATTTTGATGAGGGTAAAGTGGTGGCTTGACCATGGTAATAATTCAGTGCTACCAGATGTTCACTTGCCCCCAGTCAGAAAGCAGTCACTCTGAATTTTCAATGCTTCTTGAGTAGCATCAGAGTAGAGGGAGCACCTTGTTTCCACAATATTGATGGAACCACGAAGACTGTCTTCTGTGCATTCAACGTTTCCCCTGAAGACGTGAAGGCTGCAGGCAAGGGCTGCACAGCAGCTTGAGGCCTTAGCACAGTTCCACGTATCCAGTGCCAGTAACAGGTTGTGTGTCAGATTCTGAGCTGCTTCTGTGCCATTTTTATTGTTTAGACAAATATTATGGGCTTACTAAGGTTGCAAAAAAACTGTTCATTTTACCACAGATTTGAATGCTTTTTAAACCTTGTGTTTTTGATGAATTTGGTGACAATTCCTGCACAAAAGATTTCAAACCCCTTTCCACTGTCAATAAAAATCACATGTACTCCATATAACAGGTAAAAGAACAGGTTGTGGGAAAGATGGTCAAATATAGATTTTCTGACTGTAGGTTTCTGTTTACTATATATTGCTGAACAATCACTGTATTAAGTGTGTGTCTGAGTCTGAAGGAATTCACGTTTGTGTGCACAATGTCCCAGTTAAGGGACTCTGTGGTTACCAAAGGGAGCTGTGCAGGGGACCCAGACTGTCTCACCTTGTCAGATGCCCTTGAAACATGGCTCAGCACAGATTAGCTCCCATATTGCCTTTCTGTATCCCCCTTTGGTGGCTGTAGACTGACCCCTGGGCCCAGGTGACAGAATAAAAGCTGCAGGATCTGCCCATATCTCACAACCTGCAGCATGATGTAGACATCGTGTTAACTGAAATCCAGCATTATGCTAGCAGGATATTAGCATCAACCGAAAAGATTTATGTTAACAGTCTTTTAGCACCATTCTAGCAGAATGCTAACACCATACTAATACAATGGCAATATTTTGTTAATAAAACAGAGATACTGTGGTAATATACATTGAGCTGCCAGCTTATTAGGTATACCTTGTTAGCGTTGTGTCTCCTTTGGCCTAAAACAGCATGCATTCATCTGGGCATGGATTCTACAAAATGCTGGATGTGTTCTGCAGGAATGTTGTACCCTGCAGAAATGAACATTAACACCAAGCTAATGAAATGGTAACAGTGCACATGGTATCACACTTTCTTGGGTACTAATGTGCAGATTTTATTTTATTTAGCCCTGTCTTTCACTTTTCCTCCCTTAGGCGGGTACTTCTTGGAATAATATATATTAAATGCTTTTCTCACACATACAGTTTCAATGCTCTCCTTGGAAGTTTGGAAACAAATGTACATTTTATCAGGTAGCTCTGCATTATTTTGTCTGTACAGTACATGAGATATTTGTTCAGTGTTGCTGCAAATATTAATTTTGTTATGATGACATTCCTTAGACTCCAGTGAATAGTAGCAAGAAGTTCACAACAACACATTGAAATAATTAGTAAAAATAATTAACGAAACTTAGTCCTAACCCAAACCAACCCCAGAGTTACAGCCCAGTCTTGCTTCACACTTTTCTTTCCAATCTCTTGAATGTGCAGCTTACAACCACTCCAGAAGCTCTCCAGTCAGCTAGAGCAGTCTTCATCATCTCTTTGACTTACTGCTTACCAAGACTAAGATCCTCCATCTCTCAGCAGGTCTGATCACATCTCAGGAACTCTCAATCAAAATAGACAATTTGCTCATTTTGTCCTCTTCCTCAGTCAAGAGCCTGTGAGTAACAATTGACTCAGGCCTCCTCTTTTGCCAGCACAATGAAGCCCAGTCTTTCTAAGACTGAGATCCTCTGTCTTGTATGTATCTGATCTTGGAGATACCTTCTGGATCTGCCCATATCTCATAACATTTTCTACACTGCTACTGGTCCAGGCCATTGTGACATCCCACCTAGACTACTTCAGCACCCCCCTATATGCTCTCGTGGTTCTCCAAGTGACACAGAAAGCCACAACGTAAGTTGTGTCTGACCTGCCAAAACATTCCCATGTGTCTTCCCTACTTATCAGTCTCCGTTAACTTCCTGGGACTGTCTATATCAAGTTTAATTTGGTTACAGCCTTCAGGATATTCAAACGGTCAGCACCTTGATACCTACAGGACCTCACTGACTCAACAACATGGCAACAGTGGTGATGTACTATTCCATGCTTGGCTGCTTGGTGATCTCACTCACAGCATGTCCAAAGTCTAGACTGTAGAGCTCAGTTTTGGCTCTGACGTGAACAAATGAATTCCCTCTTTCCCTCTTTCCCTCAGAACTGTTTAATTGCTCTAAGCAATCAAAACGTTTCTCAGAACACACCTTTTTGGGACCCACTTCTCTCTTGTTCTCCTAACAGCTACATAAATTTGTATATATTTGCATCACAGCATCTGTCATGATTATCTCTGTATCTATTATCAGACTCATTTCTATAGGTAGAATTTTGTATAATGTATACCAGAGGGCATCAATTAAAGTAACTATGCATTATTATGGCTGCGTCTAATGTTCATTGTTGTGAAATGCACTTTTGTTTGCTTGAATTGTTGGTTGGATCAGAGAAGAGTACCTGCTAGATGAATAAATGTGAGTATAAGAGAAATGATAATATAAAATTTCCTATTGATTTAACTCATTAGCGGTATCTGTCTGAAGTCCAGCAGCAGACCATTTCTAAGTTTACATCTTCTTTCAGCATTTTAAGTTTGTGAAGTATGTGATCAGACAGGAATGTATTTTATTTCAGAATGTCTTATCAAGGACAAGCTCACTTTGGACCAATATTTGGTACATATGTGGTTTTTTTGCAGAAGGGAATTTATAAAATGGAAAAGAATCCACTCAGACTCATATACAAGTAACATAATGCAAGCCAAGGCTCTTCAGGTACTGGTGCTGAGGCCCTGGAGTTCAGCGGGGTTTTGTTTCACACTGGCTTTGACCCAACCTGGTTCACTTCACTGAACTTCCTTTCTGAGGCCCTCTTGTAAGCTGTTCCATTGGCTGCAGTGATGATATCACTACTAAACATGTAAACAAAGTCCTTAACCTTAACGCATACTTAATACCATTCAAACTGTCAGAAACTGTACACATTCCACTTGGGAGAGTAGTATCTGTTTGGCAAAAGATGGAACAAAAAAGGTTTCCTTTGAAATATTTTTCTGCAGTTATGCAGATTTTCATAAAAATGGCAAGTATAAATGGGGTAGAAGAGAAACGTTCAGCTGAGAGGTTCAGAAAATAGTTTCTTCATTTAACTCCTTTTATGTAACATACACACCCAACAGAGGTAGGACAGAGGGCAATAATGGCATGAATATTCATTTCATCTTCTTAATAAGGTAGAAATGCAAAGGTCACTCATCCGCACCAAATTGACCTCATTACCTTCATTTGCTAGAGTTGTAATTACAAAGCATTTCAAAATGGCTGATTTTTAAAACTCTCCAACCCCTGTCTTTGGTCTCTTTCTGCAATTTAAAGAATCCTCAAATCCCCAGCACGTTCTGAATTTTCATTATGTCTACCAACCTTCTTTGCAATTAAAGATGGTTAAAACTAGTAAACTAGTGCTATGACCAGTGGTACAACTGGTACAGTTTGGTGTGTTATAACCTGAAATGTCTATACAGTTCTTGGTTAAAAAAAAGTTATTTTAAAACAATCTACTTCTGTAATTAGACTCTCATTTGTTCCAGATTCTGGTAATCCCAAAAATCCTGGGGGTTTGGTTTGAGCTGATGAACTGGGTCTGAATTTTATCTGTGCCACTATGTACAGAGTTTGGCAGAAGTGAGCACTTGCAGCAATTCTTTCTGGGCACATTGCTTTCTGTTATTTGCATTACTTTATGGGTTAGAAAATTATTTTTGGAAACTGATTCAAAATAAGCTTCCAATTTTCTCAGTCTGTCATAATTCAGAGTGCAACAAAGTAAATATATTCTCCAAGGAAAAGAGCAAAAACAGCAGGAGAACGTCTACTATGACTGAACAGCATAGGACGTGATGGTTAAACTCTGAGGGGACACTTGTGCACCTCGGCTCCTCCCTCCAGAAGGACACAGTGCTTGACAGCTGCAGTGTCCAGCCCTGAGTAAATGGAAGAGCAGCTGACGTGCTCCTAGCTGGTACTGTCCTCAAAGTAACGTCAATGTGGAGATGACGTCAAAGACTGTCCCCCTGGGCTGTCATCCAATAGCATCGCATTGATGTGTGTTGGTCACAGTATTATTATTGGTCAGCACCATTGTCACCGGTGTGAATTTTACTGAATGAAAGAGAACACACACTATTAAGCACTATTTTGTTCTGTGGAGAATTCAGCTATTAGCTGTTAATTTAAAAGAAGGCTTTAGTGATCAAGAGCAATGAATGATTCAAATGAATGAGGAAAAAAAACTCTTTAGCTATTTATAAAAGGTGTAGGTATGTGTGATGCTTTATACATAGTGTGAAGAGTCCCGCATTTGTAGGCATATATGTAACTGCGCGGCAATGTGTTTTGTCTGTGTGCTTTTCCACTTTAATTAAAAGAGCAAGGTTCCAAAAATGATATGTATCAGCCCACAGGGAATATTATTGCTTGAATAGCAATGTATTGTTTGCAAACTAATCATCATTTGTCCAATATTAATGCTGTATATTTACACATATGTTTCTATATGGATGTGTGATAGTTGAGTATACGAAATTATTTATATTAAAGGGAACACGTGGGAGTGAGCCAAATGTCTGCCTGCATTTGAGAAGAAAAGCAATGGGTTAAAGACTATTTGGCCACAAAGTGGACTGAGAAACAGCCACAGTCACAACCCAATAGCACATAGGCTCCATGGTCTATGCAAAACCCATTTGGGGCAAATTCCATTAAGGAGGCCTAGAGATGCCTTTGCCAGAAATGATTGCTCTAACCTTTGTGTCTCTGTATTTAAAGTTCTTACAGTTAATGGCATCATGTCCTCTTTAACATTAAAAAAGGTTTTTTTTTTTCCCATAGCTTGATATGGGATGTTGGACTTCTGCACGTGTGCATAATTTATTCACATTCTTTCTTTATAATATATGGAGACTACACAAAATTACCAGCTTCAATATCTCTGCAGCACTATGCTAGCTATGTGCTGGAATCACACTCTAGATGCTCTTCTGGAATCCCCCCCATTTCTCACAGTGACACCTGTGGTAGGATAGGTGCCTAAAGGGCTGAAGGAGGAACTGGGCAGGTTGAGTTGAGCTTTCCTCCAAGCGATTGAGAAGAAGTGGGAAGCTCACAGCATGCACATCGGAGGAGGTGTGTGCCTGCGTTCACTGCCTACAGTTTGGCAAATGTGTTGGGAAACACAAGATCTGGATAAGCATCCACAACTAATTTGGGAGAAAAAGTGGGCAAAACATGGACACAAAAATGTGGAGTGGAAACTGCATCTTGTCAGATAAAAAGATCTGACAGATTTTAGGACATTTGCTGTGCTGGTATGCAGGGGATGGGTGTGTGGCGGGGGTGTTTTTTTCTTGGGTAAGCTTTGAGGTGGAGAAGATGGCATGTTTTTTATTTTTTATTTTTTATTTTTTGGAAAGGCACCAATCTCGCAGGCTTGCAGTAGGAATGTGACAGATCTTTGTGTCGCATCAGCGCTGGCCGTGGGCTCCCAGTCCCGTTGCCATGGAAACGCATCCTGTCTGGCATCTCCAAAGCAGCTGGGTGCTCCAGACCAGAGCTGCCATAAGGGTTATTCACAACAAAGTTCATATGGTAATAAAGCATTTAAAAAACAGAACAGCAAATAAAAACCCACCTAAGTGGACACTCAGTAAAACTGCCATGTTACCAGCTCACAAATCCACCCAAAACACCCGGATAAAATTATTTTGTGGGTTTGTCAGGGCAGCAGATAGCACAGTGAACAAGAAACTTGACTGTTTAGGACACTGATTTGCTGGACTCTGCTATTTTTCCCTTGAGTTGCATACTTTTTAGTAAATGCCCTCAGGACTGTTGGCAAAATTCTCCAAGAGTTCATATCTTCTGTAGCTTTTTAGGTCCATCAGTATGGATATTTTTTTGCAGACAGTTTTTGAATTACGACAAAAACAACAAAGCACCTGCTGAGTTTCCTACCACCAAGTCATTCTGATGCTTGTAGGTAATTAGAAGGAAAATTCTCTTCTAAACCTAGCGATCATGGAGAGGCTCTTAAAAACAGCCTAAAAAACTGACAAAATGAACATTGAAATATGCACACTCCATGTATATGTAGAGACCAGGATGACCCAGACACAGAAGGTCAGGCAGCATGTCCCAGTGTTGGAGGAGACCATCTGCTTAATCTGGGCATCAGGGTTGAAAATGCCCTGACCTGAGGATCCCATGATGCTTGGTCAACAAGTTTACAGATGGACATTTATGAGTTTGAGCACATGTCTACATTTGTCTGTATATGTATGTCATTAACAATTTGCTGAATGCCTACATCTACATCATCACCTTCACCATAAAAAGTGTATCTAATTTCTAATTACATCCTTGAATTATGTAGTAGCCTCCCAAGGACATGTTCATTGCTGTTACTAGTTCGTTCCATACAAGCTATATGATGCCAATTCAAGCAGTTTACAAGTGAGAAAGTAATTTATCTTATGCACTTATAATTATACATCAATCCTAATTATTTTCTTGTCTCAGAAAGTGGCGGCTCTTGTGGTAAGATGTCATAATTCTTTCCTAGGGCTCTTTTGCTCACCGTGGGTGTTTGTGTCCCTCCTGCTGCTCTCCCCAGAGAGGGTCTCTTTCAAGGGCCTCAATTTGCTGGGTGCTAATCGGCCTGTCATACAAGCTCTAGCGGGTGTTCTTAGTGGTTCCCTGTTGAAAAGGAAGGAAACACTTTAAATTAGGAGGAATTACAAAAAAAAAAATCAACATCACGCTCCCTCAGTTCTTGTCTCTTTGGCAAGAATTACATTGTCCCATTTGGTAAATGTATGCTGTTTTCACATGAATCCGTCAATCATTTGCTTGGTGTATTTATACTCTTTTCCTCATTTAGCTAGTATGGAATGTTGTGTGGCGCGTAGGCTGGAGGCTGGTCCCTCCCACAGCCCAAGCACCACTGGGTCCTCTGCAGATGTCAGAAAACCTTGGAGTGCAATCATAACTCATCCCATATGACCAGGCCAAGGTCTACAGCCTGTATGTACATAGTGCAATAGATAGAGCTGATCCACAAAACAACGTGTTGTATTTTGTGCAGCAGCTTTTACATGACGTACTGGAAATAATCTATCATGCAGAGGAATTCTGAGAACAACCCTTTGCCAAAATCACAACTACATTTAGTTGCTGGAGATGGGGGGGGGGGGGGG
>UFQX01005272.1:1269280-1359406 GCA_900497675.1 Arapaima gigas | reverse complement strand
TTTTTTTACCACCGCCCGGGGGGGGGGGGGGGGGGGGGGGGCAAGTGACATCACACATTTAATACCTCTGAAAACAACAGCATTGTGGGGGTCCAATTTTCATAACATCTGTGTTATGTACTGGCCATTTAGTGGTATATTGCTTCATCAGTACTGTTTGTGGACCAGCATCATTGTCCCACACGGTCTGAAATCCACTGTCACTGCAAGAAGACCTTGGAAAGCGACATGATTCTAAGTGATGGCTCAGCTACTCAAAGAGTTCATAATTATCCAAGGTGGCTCACAATAAGAACATAATGTAATGCCATGTACAGAATGCTTTGCAGTATTTTATAGCTGTATACAACATAAAAATGTAAAAATAAAAACATTTCATTTCTGGAATGTCATTATTGCAAACCGATATAAGCCGAAGCTCATTATAATCTATGCAACTTTCAGTATCTGCTTTAAAAAGCAGCAGTCATTGCTAGCAGTCATCTAGACAGCGTCCATAGGGTGTTGACACACGGCTGAGAAGTCATTTTAAGGTGAGAATAGATATTGGGTAGAGGAAAAAAGACAGAGAGAAATTCCCTGCATTGGAAATTACACACAGAGTCCCTAATGAACTACTTTACTTTTACTTAAAAGTCAGTATTGAGTTATTAGACATTTTTTTTAGTGTTTACTAATCATGGCTTTCTTAGGTTTTTTTTTCTGAAGTGTTGCTTGTAATGATTTATTGACTGATCAACTGATACATTGATTTACCTGTAACTGTGTCATACACTTGCAAATTCTCATGCATATCAATATGTGGTATCAGGAGGACATCATGGAGGTTTGTTGTGAGCAAATATCTCCCCGTCAGGTATTTAAAAACTAGAAAGAGGCATTTCAGAAATCACTATAAATTGCTGACAAAAAAGCAGCCACAGGAGCAAGATTGGGGGCAACAAAAAGATGTGCAATCAAAAACAACCACAAATAGAAGCTTGGACGTTTTAAAGCAGGCCAACCAAAAATAAAGGCTGAAAACCAGGGTCCGTGTACAGACTACAGAAACAGCAGCCTCCTCTAGCTGCTACTGTAGCGGCCTTAAAAATGGTCACTGTCTTTATTGCCTGATTAGCGACACTTGCTTCTCATTATCGGTGCAAATTGTCACTGGGCAAGCAGAGGAAGTTGTCCATCATCTGCAGCCCTGCCTCCTACCAGCTCAAACATTCCGGTGAGACGATAAGAGCCTCTCTTCCTGGTCTGAAGATGAGTCATGAGACATGGTTGCAATTCACTCCCAGTTCTCCGTTTTTATTGCCCTTTTTTTATTGACAGCCAACAACTCTGCAGAGGTTCTGCAGAAGCAAAAAAATCAAGTAAACAGAAGTTAAGTTTTAAAAGTTGCTACCAGCATTGGCCGTATTAACTCAACACTGAGAGAGTTAAATGTCTCTTTTGAACACGTAGGAACCTTATAAACTCTCCAAGATTTATAACTGCCAGTTTTACTGTGGAGTTTACCCTGGTGTTTGTGCAGTGATCTATCTGGATGTAGAAAATCCTGGCCCTGCACAGTGACACCCTTTACCAAGCCCAAGCTGATCTGGACATGGCAGAAAATAACATGGCTGTGGGAAAAAACCAGTCTGCTCTGAAGAGGCTAACAGGCCAACTCCCCACAGCTTCCCTTCTGACCTCTGTACATCTCCATTTGTCCTGCAGTCATGTTCTGGAACAGACTACACTGGGAATTGATGTGAGCCAAGCTCTTTGACTGGGAATTAAGTCCCTCCAGTGTTACACAGGTCCTAAAGTTTGGTACTTGGAGTGAAATTAATATTTTATATAAAAAACCACATATGTATTGATTATATTAAGCTATCCATTAGTTAAGCTGTCAGCATTTTATTTGCATTTTTAAAGCTTCCTTGATGAAATTGTTCCATAAGATGGATGGTTTTATTAAAAAGCAGCTTTTAAAATGTTCATTGCCTTATAGGTACAGAATGCACTGCCTTGTGCAAGCAATTTTAATTATGCATGGTTAAAAATAAAGCATAACTATCCACAGTTAATGGAGAGACGACTGAGGGTCTTCTGTACTATTTGCACTTCAACAGTATATCAACCACAGTCCAAATTGGCCAGTTATGAATGTAACCAATTATGGTCAAACCTCCCAATTATGAATGTAACTGTTGATCGCCAGCTTTACTATCTAGAAAGATCACCTTGTATTATAAAAATACAACAAACAGTTAAAAAACTTGATCGTTGTGATAGTTACAATGTCTGCAGCAAAAATGGGCAATTTTATGTGTCTTACACTTTCAGGGTACAAGAGGACGGCGGTGTTTCTAAGACTCCACGGGGGGCGGGGTCCTCGGTCTGCGGGGGACACGCGCCTCTTCCCGCAGCTTTATTTTATCTTGTCGTTCCGCGACGCGCCCTACGTGTCGCGCCCGCATTGCGCACGCGTGATCCGACGACGAAATTTGCGGCGGGATGCTCGGCGGTGCGCTGCGGGATGCGCTGGTGCTCACCTGTTACGATAAAGGAGTGTTTCGCGTGGGAGACTGACGCTCGCGGGCTCTGGTGGCTCGAGCCAGGGGACGGCGCGCGCGCGGGGCGCGTGGTCCGCGGCTCCACGTTTATTTTTTCGTTTTTCTGACGCTGGGGGGGGCGGGGTGGGGGTGGGGGTGGGGGAGGGGGCTCCGCGGCGCGGGTTTTACGAAAAAAAAGAACACGGAGCGCACTGACCGAGCGACTTCGGTTCATGCATGGCACCGCCATGGAGGAAATTCCGTTCGAAGACGCCAAAGCCCGCAGGAAGCCGGGCCACTGTCCGCTCGGCGGCCGCGTGAATTCGCTCGCCTGTGAGGACGAGTTCGACTGCAAGGAGCTGGAGTCGCTTTTCCAGATTTACAACCTGAAACTGGAGCAGAGGTCCACGCTGAAGGCGCTCGCGGTGCTCGTGCTCACGGCGGCAACTTTGGCCGTGCTCGAGCTGGTGTCCGGCCCGGGTCTGAGCGTGACCAAGGGCTCCCACCCGCTGCACTGCGTCATATTCGTGTCCCTCTTCATAGTGACCAACGTCAAGTACCTGCAGGTGACCCAGCTGCAGCAGATCGTCCGGCTCACGCTGCTCTTCAGCTTCACCTTCTCCTTGCTGTGCTGCCCCTTCGCTGCGGGGGGGCAGGCAGCAGCGGCTCGCGCCTCGACCCCGGACCAGGGCATGTGGCAGATCATGCTGGTCACCTTCGTCGCCTACTCGCTGCTCCCTGCGAGGACCCTGCTGGCTGTGCTCTTCGGGCTTATGGTTGCCATTTCACATTTAATCGTGGCGGGGACGTCGACCGCTTCGGCCAAAAGACACAAACTGTTGAAGGCGGTAAGTTTGTCGCACGCGCCTCATTTTTCCTTTCTGTCGCTTTCAGTGGTGCAACCACGCGGTGCAACGAAGCCCGTCTCGCGCGCTTTTCGCGGTTCAGCACCCGCGCGCGGACAGCGCTCGCGCCGTCGCCACGCCTCGGGTGTCCTCGCGCCGTCGTTGAAAGTTTACGGCTGAGACGCTTGTGATGCGCACTTGCCGAACTGTAGACCGTATTTACCGCAGCTCTGCTCCAGTGCGCGCATTTATGAGTAAATACAGAAAGACAGTATTTGTTTCCCACTGAGGTATACTTCAACACTGCAACACGTACTGGAAATGACCATCGCGCATTGGCCCTCGAATTTTATTCGCCGACTTATGTGTTTTTATATTTCATTTTCTCAGTTTGTTATGCTGTTTTCGAGTTATAGGTAGGTGGAAAGCTCTACTATTTTAATTCCATTTTTCTTCATGTAAACTAACTACAGATTCAAAGACATTTAAACAACTATTTTTGCAAACAACCAGACTTTTACACAGAATTCATGTGTAGCAACTGTTCTCTCCAATTGACGTTTCAGAAATTTCGTCACACGGATTAAGCGTATTTTGACATGCTTCAAATTTAGATCAAATGCACCGGGGGTCGTGTCCCCTTTAATGTTCAGTAAAGTCTTTAATTTTGTTCTCCGGCAGCTGACTGGATGTTAGGCCCCCCACGGACAATTCACATTTCCGTAGGCGAGCGGCGTGACAGCGCGGGCAGCCTTCTGCAAGCTTGTCTTATAAGCACAAAGTCACGCCCACTTATCGCCGAGGACGAATCAGCATGCGGGACACGTCTGCACGTCTGGGTGTGAGCCCAGCGACACCCACGAGGTGTATGTGAATGAATTTGGGGAAAGATGTGCGCACCTCTATGAGTCACATTCTCATGTCATTCCGTCTACATGGAAACATCTCTAATAAGAGACAGGAATATATGCAAATGGATTTGTGGGAGTTCGTGGGAAAAGTAACGACTGCAGCTGTAGAAAATGTTGGGATTTTTCACAGGCCATGGGCACAAATAGTCTGCCAGTGAGTCATAAAAACAAAATGTCAGCTGGCTTCATATATGTTTGTATGAATAGCTGTCAAAAATGCCGTTAGTATGAATAGGTTGGATGGAAGATGGAATAGGTTAGTATGAGGTACTGGTGAACATAAATTACTGGAATTATACACCAATTGTTTTAGCATCAGAAAACCATTTCAGGAATAGCTACTATTTTGTTAAACAGCTACAGCATGTTTAAATTTTACCTGTGTGGATAGATTATAATGAACATGAAGATTGCTTTTCTTTTTTCAACATGCCATTTCATTAATTTGTCAAGGTAGCTTTCTAACTGAAAGCCACTGTGTTGGAGAATGTAATATGGATAAAATATTTCTAAGCAAATTTTGAGTGACTTTTTATACAGCAAGACACCTTCAATACACAACTTCAGACTCATCTCATTGATTGGGCTCCTGATTCCCAGTTAACTTATGGACAAGTCATAGGCAAGAGGTTCACATACTTTTTGCACCTTGGGCTGTGAATTACCATTGTATGATTGTTAGTGTGTTATTTATTTAAATTATATTCCTCTGTTATTGTTATTTAGTTGAAGATGAGGCCACATTTTGAGTAATTAATGCAGAAATCCAGACAATTCCAAAGGATTGTCAAACTTTTTGTTTCAACTGTGTTACATAGAATTTGGTGGTGCCCTACTGAACTCAAGCAGTATTTAACTGGTATCATCCCACAGGACCAAACTGGTGTTTACTCTTTAAAACTAGGTCAGTATCTCCCCTATGCTTCTCTCATATAATTGTTTCGTTCCTTAAAACAATATCACATCCTATAATTTACACCCACGTGTAGCAAAGTGTCCACAACACATTATGTATGTTTGCCATGTGTACCCGGTTACACAGCATCTTTTGTATATTACTAAATGTCATGGTGATGCAATGCTCAACCCAGGAAAAAATGTCATGGCTTGTTACTCCTACCTACTGAGCTGAGGTCGTAACAAAATGGAAATGCTCCCACTTTGTTAACCTGTGCAAACACAATGACATTTAGTCTGCTCTAATGTTACAGCCTCCATCTTATCCCATGCAGCCTAAAATAAGCAAATTAATCAAAAATCAGTGTATCAATATTCATTTTGAAAGGTTAGAACAACTGTGGTCACTTGTGGTCCTAGTAGACGGCAGTGTTTGCAGATTTTCCAAATTTAAAACCTCAGAAAATTGGTTCGTTCAAGAGAGTTGGTTCAGGTGTGAAGATAATGAGTTTAGTCAGGCACATAAGTGTTCCGATTGACTGAAAGGCAGCACAAACTGTGACCTGTTGTACTGTGGGCTAACGGGTGCAAGCTCCTTCCGCTCGTGTGATTCATCCATTTGACTGGAAAGCTTTCTCTCTGTAAGCTTCCACAGCTGTGTGTGAACTTGTGGTCTGTCTTGCAGTTGGGCACCAACGCCGTGCTTTTTGTCAGTGTCAACCTTTCCGGGGCCTTCGTGAGGATCCTCACAGAGAGAGCCCAGAGAAAGGCCTTCCTGCAGGCCCGCAGCTGCATTGAGGAGCGTTTGAGGCTGGAGGATGAGAATGAGAAACAGGTGTGGTACATGGGCACACACACACGCACACACACACACACAGAAATATCCACACTTGCAGATCTATACATAGATATAGTATAGCAGACAGACATACACTTTAATCCATCCTCAAACAATCACACTCTCACATATTTACAGGCATACATATGTATGTTTAGATGCTGCAACTATTTACATACTATAAATAGCACAGACACACGGCTTTGTATTCTTCAGTATACAGTTATCATGCTGAGTTGCATGAAGGACTTTCATTTAAGTAGCTTGCATTTTATACTGCATAGCAGAACAAAAATAACATTATTTATGGTTTTAGGAAGCAGCATGGAGGAGACATTGTGTGAAGTTTACTGTTTCAAACCCCAGGAGAGCCCTGCATTTGTACCCTTAAGCAAAGCACAGCTTGAATTTCTCCAGTGAAATATCCAGCTGCACAAATGGATGGAACTGTTGTATTGGTTCAGCAGCAAAATGTCTTTCTCTCAAGGTTCACAGAGACCATTTGGCTTTCATCAGAACATCAAACCACCACACTAACAATTAACATATAAATAATTACTGCCAACTAATATGAGAAAAATGAGGTTTTCCTGCTGTTACTGACCTCAAAATTGAATTTAAATAGCATCAAAGGCAATGTTGCATAGGCAATGTTGTAATGATTTCTACCAGCATGTAGGTCTCTTCTCAAACAGAGTTGAAATAGATCTGATTTAAAGAAATCTTAAGTGAATGAACATTATTTTTTATCTTAAATTTGATTTTAGAGCCATTTATTTTTTAGTTTTGAGATTTCTTTTGGCCAAAAAATTAAATAAGTACACAAGGAGGGTGAACAGCATCACAGCCATCACAGAGGCCTCGTGATATCAACACAGATAGATAGACAGGACAGACAGGTAACTAAGTTACTTGTTAACTATAGAAACAGGTAAAATATCTTGTTAGGTTCTGTTATGATAAGCAACATCAAGGGTGTTAAAAGAACGGTGTCTTCTATTATATAATTGTAATAATTTACCATATATGGATGAAAAATTGGGTTTTTGGGCTCAGATTCACGTTCTCATTTTCCAGTTTAAATTAATGGTCATATAAAATCTTGCTTTATGAGAATTCAATTCCATTTTTTGTAGTTCTCAGGATTTTGTTGCGCTCAAAAATTAGGGTAAGGGTGTATTTGGTATCAGCTACAGCTATTATAATTGGCCAAACATGGCAATCCTTTAAATAACCAACATTGACACAAAGTGTAAATAAACACACAAATATTGTAAATAAATGAAACAAAAAACAGCGCAAACCATGCAAGCATGCATGGGTTAATGCTGGCATGCCAAGCGATTAATGTATGATGTGTTCATTTTCCAATACGTGTAAAAGGCTACATTTTGACAGGTAATTATTTCAGTAGATTGCTTTCTTTGCTTCTGTGGCTTCCCTAAAGGTCACACAGCACAGCTGAACAGCTCCAACATCTTGATGCGTTTGGGGGGGCACTGCACCTCCACGTCACTTTCAGCTATGATACTACACACTTGCAAGTTTTAATATTCATCAGGTGACAAATGAACCAACTAGGGGTGGTAGCCATGCTCATGTGAGATACTGCTTACAGTCATTAAACGCCAAAGTCAAAATGTAAACGTTAGCAGTTACTTTGACATGTTTCAATATAAAATAGCAAAAAAGTCAGCCTATAACCTTGTATAACATGGCCAGAGTGAGCAGCAGGTGGCATACGGTTGAATGCTTAGATTTTGAGCTGGAAGATTGTTTGGTTGATTCCCTGAGAAGAACCTTTCCTTGCTGCATTTGAGTCAGAAATTCCTGTAATTACTCCAGTAAAATTTGCATCAGTTAATCAATGAAAAGATAGGACTGCATGTGTACAAGCTCAGTGAGTTTTTACCTCATCCATAACTATGAAGTCAGGACAATATTCAGAAGGAGAATGGCAGAGCGTTCATCATGTTTTGTATTTATTTTCAGCACCTGATAAGCATGGATGATATACACCATTAGGGTTTACACACAGTGCCGCCTGGAAGATTTAACCATATGATTTATATTTGGTTACTGTCAAAATCATTGTATAAAGTCAGTCAGAGCTCAGAAAGTTCCTCCTTCTTATCCTTCCTCACCTCAGGAGCGCCTACTCATGAGCCTGCTTCCCAGAAATGTGGCCATGGAGATGAAAGAGGACTTCCTGAAGCCCCCTGAGAGGATCTTCCACAAGATCTACATCCAGAGGCATGACAACGTCAGGTTGGCATGTCTTATAATCGCTCCCCTACCTCACTTATGAAGTGCAAACCACACAGTCCCTCCTATATCTTGGTTTCTAGTTACTGCATACACAAGCCAACAAAATCAATCCTTTCACTAATACCAATTATGTGAAATGTTGGTTGTTGCCTGAGAACTGGACATCCACTCAGGCTTGGGTTTGCTGAAAACTGAAGATCATGACAGCATCCTGAGTTGACCTTAAAGGTTGCGGGAGAACAAAGTCAGTCAATGTGCTTTAAACAGCTACACATAAATGTCTGCATTAGTGAAGCACCAGCCATCCAATGTGAGACTGAAGCATGAGAATGTATAATCATATTATATATAATCCAGCAGCTTTTTGAAAGCATTTGAAAGGTGTTCTCTGATGACCCTGAGGAGGAGCTTTGAAATATCCACATTCTACCCCCAAGATTGCCTCCAGCTCATTTTTGTAAAAGCAGTAAAATTATATTTAGGCTTGAAATATTAAAGACTTTTTCAGGATTGTAACTTGTAAAGTATGCCATATGCAATTGTCTCTTGATTCGCAATATACAGATGCCCTTAGCTGACCCAGGAAAAAAAGTCCTTGACATATCTTTTAGGAAAGCGTCACGCAACCACGAATCCAGCTATCAAAAATGTCTAAGCTGTTTGCAGTTAACATTTACATTTTAAATCTATTCATGCAGCATACACGTTTCACAAAAGTGAGTTGCCGTTTAAATGTGGACAGGGTCATAAAGTAGTTCAGAATAACATTAAAGGGTTACAAACACATAAACTGGTGCATAAAATACAAATAATTTGCTCAGCTCTGAAGAGCCTGCAACCTAAACTTTGGTTTATTTATCAGGGTCATGTTCCCTGACGATAAAATGTTAGAATGAACGTCCTAAGTGTACCATAATAGCAACAATAAAGTGCTTGGGTGGAAGTAAAACAGTTGTGTAAATTGTGTATGTTTTAGCAATGATTGGCTTTTTATTCCTTCTGTATTTATAATTTAATAATAAGCTCGGTCCTCACAACAAGCTCCCACAATTCAGGTGTAGTCAGAAGAAGCTGTTTGATTGGATCAAACCCACTTGTAGGTACACAGTGATGTTAACTACATTGTTGACTGGAACCCTTTTGCTATGGCATCCTCCACCTCCTGCTCTTCAGTGAATTGCCACCTCTGTCACACCACATTACTGCAGACCACACATGCATGCTGCTCCAAAGTGCGCCCGCTGAGACTGGAGGACTTTGTGTGTGTGACTGACCCCTCATCTTTCTTCAGCACCTGCCTTTCATTAAAGTACAAGGCCCCATGTGCTTGAATGCACGTAGCAGTAAGCATGCAGGGGGCCTTATTCTTTGTAAAACTTTATTTCTATTTTTACTGCAATGCACTAGAGGTGGCTCACATGTCTCAGGGTGTGTGTGTGGTGAGCTGTTTCTGGAGGATCACTGATGACTAGTGGTATCGTTCCTAGCTGCTGAAAACTGCTCGGCGGTCTCTCTGCCCATGTATGCCTGCAAAGCAGCCCTGTCATGTTTTCCCTTTTCTTTGTGATTAAATGGATGGCGTCCTGCCGGCCA
The DNA here is from genome assembly GCA_900497675.1 of Arapaima gigas. NCBI lineage: Eukaryota > Metazoa > Chordata > Actinopteri > Osteoglossiformes > Osteoglossidae > Arapaima > Arapaima gigas. Next base: position 1,349,526 of record UFQX01005272.1, on the reverse strand, counting down.
AATGCTCAAAGTATTTATCATATCTTTTTGCTGTATCAGGCTAGGCCTGACAGGAATATGGTGTAGACTCAGAAACAGGAACTATACCTTTATGACTCTACAGTTAGATATTAACACATTTGATGGCCAGTTTAACAACACTGGTCATAATTCAGGGAATAACCTGGACAAAATGTCAGTTTATCATAAGGCATGTGGACAATCACATCAGTGTAGAACAATATCTAAGTTTATAGAAAAGCGTCAGCATTGGTTCTGGCAGTGTAAGCAGCAGAGAAGAAAGTAATGTCAGTTAATGTAAATGTAAGTTTACAATAATTTGCTGGTAGCAATAATGATCAAATTCAAGCAGAAATATGAACAGGCATGAAGTGTCTCATATTCGTAGGGAGAGAATGGAAAAATGAGGCTGTGGACGTGTGGGTTACCAGCTTGTGGGTGTAACATGAGAATCCCACTGTGCTGTTGAGCCCCCAAGCAACAAAATTAAAAAGTGTAATCATAAAAATGGGTCAGAGGAAAAAAAGGAAAATGGAAACATTGTCAATAGAATCAGTTAGGGTAAAGCTCTTCTTTTTGTGCATATTGTCTTTGGAATATTACTTGAGAATTCAATGTGGACCGTGGGCTACTTTCATTAAGACTGAATGCTTTGCAAACAAAACTCCTTGTGGTGAAAATTAAACAAAGGAAACCTTTAACTGATGAGCTGATATGGTAGCCTGTAAAAATCTTGCTTTAATAGCACTTGGGAATCTCATTTAAAAAATCACAAAGGCTCTATAACTCATGACCACACTGAAAAAAATGTAAAGATTTGCAAACTCTGCTTATCTTATTTTTCTGGCTCTCTGTAGCACATGTGACATTTAAGATAATGAAAATTGTCTAGAATTCATGCATTGAGCCTGTTTTGTTGCACTCCTGAAGACTGCTCAGCTTTCTTAAACCCTGACTACTACTACTACCACTTCTACTATTGCTCTTACTGCACACACACAGGCACAAGCAATTTACTTCATAGTCTCTGCCACCACACAAGAGAACTATTACATTATCCAAACCAGTTAAACAGAAAACCTGGTAAACTGGTACCAAATCCAAATTTTCAATGCTTCGTATTCTTTTTTCATCTATTAACAGGGAACATTTGGACTCTAATCGTTTTGTTTTGAAATCAGCTAACTTATATTACTTTAACTTATATTACTTTTATGTTAATTTTCTCCATGTGTACAGACACAGTCAGCTTCAACTACATCTATTCTGATCTGCTAATTGTGAATATTAATGAATAAAACATTCTTTGTAAATTGCTTTTTTTGTTAATAGAGTTTATATCAATATATTTGTTCAGAATAATGACAGGATTATCTTTCTTTTCCTCCTGACTACAGCATCCTCTTTGCAGACATTGTGGGCTTCACAAGTCTTGCATCCCAGTGTACAGCCCAGGAGCTTGTCAAGTTGCTCAATGAGCTTTTTGGCAAGTTTGATGAGCTGGCAACGGTGAGTTTAGAATTTTATTATACCCCAGCCCCACATTGCATCCCACTACCTCTGGTACATCCCTGAGCACTCAGCCCTTTCCTCAGACCCTCATTATAACCTTGAGCCCCTGGCCCATGGCTGAGCCCCCCGTCACACACTTCCTCTCTCCTCAGCAATTCTAATTCATGTCCAGCAGTGAAATTATTACACCTGCAGTGTTGGACTGATGCCTTTTATAGCAAAGGCACAGGGGCAGCAGGCTGAAGCTGTCTGGCTATTTAATAACTTTGTTGTTGTCTGCTGTTTTGTTTTCACCAGGTCTTATCAATCTGGGATTATTAAATAGCTCAGCAAAGGAGCCATATTTAATATAAGGTGCATATTTACTGAGTCATAAATCCATAAAATGCAGTGTTAAGCCTGCCTACTGTGACAGTTTAGGCTAAATTTGGCTAATCAAATGCAATCTTTTAGGGCAGTATTCAGTCAGTAGTAGTCCTTAGAACATCTTCATCTTTTTCCTTTACTTACAGTCATGCATTCGATTTTAGCAGGATTAGGCACTTGTGGCTCATGTAACTGGTGTGGATGACAGCAGATGACAGGGTCTTGTGAGTGTGTCCACTAAGATCACTCTGGGTAGAGTTACTTATGTAGTTAAAGCTACAAACCCCACACCTGTTGCTCCCAAACCAGTGTGCCAGGGCCAGTGGCACCATGTGACCAGTGAGTACACTTGATTGTCCACCTGTCACTTGATCTGCCTAAGGAATCATTGCCATGTGATGAGAAGGGAATTTTTTAAATCTGAGTGTCAGGATTCCTGCTTTTTTATTGCCCTGGTGACTGCAAGCATTCAGTGTCTGAGCTGATGGAGTACCACCTATTTATATCAACACCCTCTGCTCATTGCCTGAATTTGAAGTATAACACATCAGGAACCAGGGTGTAAAGACAGTCATGGCAGATAATGATGTGGCTGCAGTAGATATAAATGAAAAACTGAAAAGCCTGCTCTCTATTGCAGAATGTTACTTAGCTACTGAGCTCTGAGTGGTGTGAAGTACATGGGGCCAATTCCTTGCTCTTCAGTCTGTTAGAAGCTCGTCTTTAGCTTGAGACTAAGCAACTATCCTACAACATTTGCAACTACAGTCAGGATATTGTGCAAAAGTAGCTAGTACTCTGATAATGGAAGTACTGCAATAAAATGTTTTTCAAATAATCTTTTACCTTTTATAACAAGCACTGCTTTATTTATGCTGGATTGTTTCTTGCTTTTATATTTCTTGTAAATTTTTTCAGTATTTTGGCATTTCATCATTTTGCACTCAGTTTTTTTTGGCCAGAATCTAGTTCAACAGATTTTCTGCTTTCCAAATGCCTTCTAGGACACCGTAGTTTTCTCACTCTGCCTACACCTTACATTTATACAGTACATAAACTACAGTAAAAATTAACGTTTAAGATGACAGGTCTGAGGTGTAAAGCTGCCAGTTTTGGTCCCACTCAGTGACTCACAAGTACTAAACACATAATGACAAGGTATTAATCTGAGGCCTCTTCAGTACATTGTGGTTGAGTTGGCGTGCACCCAGTGTGCCCTTGGCACCGGACTGGAGGTGTGACAAAAATTAAAGAAGGCAACTCACTTTGACAAGCGGGGCACACAGTTCCACTTGTCATAGCAACACCGTCTGATCGAGGGAAGGTTGGGATATTAGAGCAAAACATCCGAAGATCACAAGATTCAGAGAGGTTCGTTGCACGAGCATTCTGAAATGGTTCCTTTTTTGAAAATGAAACAAATTACTGATTGTGATGTGTAAGTTTGGTTGGTCATTCATGTTTTTGTCACATCATTTAGTCCTAAATATTTCAGTGTTATTACTAGGACTGATATGCATGTGTCGGTATGCATGTAGCTAGCTAGGAAATGGTGTCTTTTCCTATAAATACATTTAAATCAGAATTTCTTCACAAAAAAATTTTCATTTGTTGGTTCATAAGTATTCTTTCTAAATGAGATTGTATTATATACACCTTGAACCAACAGTTGCCCCTGGGCTTTTTGTAAATTTTCACTTGTGTGTGTTGTCAACAGGGATTTGTTTTCCCTTATGTATTGAAAGTAAAGAAACTTTTTTCTCTATAGTTTAAAATTTGTAGTCATAACCTTACATTTACCATTATTTGCATTTATTCATTTAGCAGACGCCTTTCTCCAAAGCAATGTACATTTGAGAGAGAAGCAAAGTGCATTTCAGGATAGACAACAGACTGCTGCATGTCTTTCTGTGTGAGGTGATTGCTTACACATTTATGGCTTGTAATCCTCTGTTTGACATGAATCACTTACCAGTAAACAACAATGTAGATGAAGAAAGGAAATTTTATCCTTTTCCTTTTTTGGAATTCTGTGAGGCTCTAAATTACAAATTGTGGTCCCCATGCCAGGAAAATAACCTAAGAAGGAATGGTTTCATCAGTAAATGAGTAAATAAGTTTGTTGCAGTCACCTCTAAATTTAACATAAGGAAAAACGGGCTGACGGATTTCCCCAAAGCCTATTACTAGCTTTCCTTCGCAGTCACTCTTAGAGGCCCTTTAAGGCACATAAATAGTCTGTAATTCGAAAAAGAGAATACAAATAAGGCAGATGATGATTCAGACTTGTGATGTGTTGTCTGCCTATGGCATGAGTCAGAGAATGTGAGCCTGTCCTGCAGCTACTGAATAGATACACACAAAGCTGGAGAGAATGAGAACCCAGAAATCACATGACAGATCACATGTTCAAAATTTCTCATGGGCTAGCAGGATACTGTACAGTTTAGAGATATCCTTCATATGAGCATTTCTTTACACTGAGTCATACTGCATTTCCTGCAAGTAATGCAAGTCCTGAAATCTTTCAGTACGATTGTTGTACCCAAATCAACTAACAGCTCCATAATCACTGTCTGTTGCAGTAGTAGTACCTACCCTCTAACTGCAAACTGTAAACTATTCACCATAAAAAGTGATAGTGTAACCTTTGCAATAACATGAGCTTTTTAAAAACCATGGGTGCAAAGAGAAAGGCTTCACCAGTGAAATAAAGCCATTTGTTCCTGGTTGAAGGCCTTGGCTCAAAGAGGTGGAACAGATGACCAGCATAAAATCTGCAAATGGGTCAAGGCACTGGATGTGCCTGGTTCACTGCCAGTGCACACAGGTACCTATAGACTCCAAAAAACACAGTCATGTCAATTTAATAACTAATGACGCAGTGAATAAAGTGATCTAGAAACACGGAGGTTAGTCTGTGGAAGGTCCAGTTCTGTTGCACTGGAGCTCAAAGCTCACACTGAGTTCTGTGGTTGTCCTTGGCACTCATAAGCATAATGGTATGAGGAGACAGTTAATTAATTGTGTGGGTGGATTGTTTATCAAAGCAGGAGACTGAGACCAGGGTAATCCTGGCCCAGGTCTGAGGAGGCTTTTAAATAGCCAGTGGGAGGTCAAACATTGGATAGGAGGACAAAGAGACACACGTGTGCATTACAGGCCCCAAATGGACAGAGTACTACCATATGTCTATCTGCACCCTGTGCCCTTGATCCTTAAATGAGAATTTAGTTAACTGAGCTTCTAGCTGAAAAACGCTAACAGAGAAATGCTTTTTTACGTGTAAATCACTTGACCATCACGAGTCGGTAAAGAGTAGGTGAAACTGGAAGCTACGTAAAATAGATTTGCAGAAGTTGTTTCCAAAGCTTTGTTTTCTGAGCTTGACTAATGATTCTGATTATTTTTAAAGTATGCCAGAGTTCAGTAAAAAACTCTATACAGCTGCAATGATAATGTTAGCATGCCATGGTAACTAGGATGAACATGCTATGCTAAATTGCAAAGGGATTCTCATATGGGGTCAGCACAAGCAACTGTTAAATTGTTTTTCAAAACTTATAACAAATGACAGGAGAAACTATGGACTTAGCTTCTTGATATGTGACCAACAGCGGCAAGTGAGAAATTCAGGCATCAAGCACCTGTTCCACTTTTCTAAACAAATAAAACCAGAGGCTTTCATAGTATAATGAGCCATCCCTTGACAAGAATTTGGACTTACGAGCAATTTGTTCAAGCAGACTATCAGCTCTCATGAGTAATGCCTTACAAGAACAGAAATATTAATTTAAAATATGAGTCACATTAAGCACTGCACCAGCTAAACAAACCCCACATGCTGGGTGTGTCTTCCGTATTTGCCTTATAGCCTTTTAATAATTTGCAAGCATTTTTCAGAAATCTCTTTCACCTCTAATTTAGTAATTAAATCTGAAAAGTGAAAAAGTAGAGCACAATTCTTTTGAAAGATGATATTGAGAATAATCACATTTGTATGGATTGATTTATTATTCATTTTGCACAAATAAAACTTTATGAAGAGCTCAGCAGAAAGAGGTAATGAATAATAATAATAATAATAATAATAATAATAATAAAAGCTGAGCTCACATGTCCAAAATATCTCATGGGCTTGCAGGACATGTGTAAGCAATTTTAACCATGTGGGTCTTAAGCATGGATTTAAAGATGTCCACTCGTGCAGTTCTGATATTCTGGGGACTTGGACCTGAATTACACTGGTGGTCCAGCTGGATTGTGAGAAATCCATATCAAAAGAATACAGCGTTAGTAAGATGTCGCCTCATATTAACTCTGTACTGTGAGCATGTAAGCAACATACATATATAACTTTTTGACAGAGTTCAGCTTTTTGACCAAGGATGTTGCCCAGCTTGAAGTGGTGAGCTTTAACTAGGGCCTGGGGGGACCTAACAACCAAAGTAAGATGGATATTACAGTCATATTGGGCAGCCATGTCGATGAGGTGCCAGCATCCAGAATGTTCTCTCTCTGCCATGGGAACGCAGTGATAGTTATATTTATTTAATTCAATCCACTATATGTCTCCGTGTACAATGGGTAACATTACCTCAGGTAATTCCTTCATGTGCTTAATATGTGCTTGTTGAATTTCATTCAAAATATTATGTATCATAAAATCATTACATAGTACATCATAATTTTAATGTATTAATGTTAATGATACACTCTGCCTCTGTTACCGCTACTAATATTAATAATCTTGTAATTACAGGGTGATATATTACATTTTTATAGAAGTAATTTGAAAGTTATATTCCTGTTAAAAACAGTCTTTCAATATTTTAGTTTAACATATTTCTGTAAAAAGTATTTTAAGCATATTGCTATACACATATATTTTCAGCTTCTTTTTACATCTAGCAGACAGTCTGATTTTTTTCTGTTACATAATCTTGTGTTGGCAAAACTGCCTCATTCTTCTTGTAGCGCTGCCACATTCGCTCCACTTCCCAGTTGCCGCAGGGGGCTATACCTGAGTTTGATGGGTACTCTGTGGGGACATGCAGGTTGACAGCCACTCATCTCTTGTGCATATTTTAGGAAATTTATCCCTTTGACTAGGACACAATTTTTTGAAATAAGTCTCTAAGCTAATCACATTCAGAAGTGTAATAGAACAGCACCAACTTAACACAGGATAAACAGCTATGTGTGGAATCTAAAAGGGGATCACTACTGTAGTGTGGAAGATCCAGGCACAAGCAGGATGTTTGAACTTTGGTTGTGTGTCTGGCTCAAGTTGGGTGGCATGGAGGTGCAGCAGGTAGCATTGGTATCTCACAGTGCTTTGTCTGTGTGATGGGACATGCGTTTGGCCACTGCTCAGTGGATCACTGATCTCTGGAGTGATCAGGTTCTCCCCGTGTTTAGTGAATTTCCTCTTGGTGTTCTGGTTTCCTCCCACAGTCCAAAAATACATGTCTCTTTCTCACATGAGAGAAATGTGTCTGCTAAATGAAAAAATGTAGATGTTGAAATTGGGATACCAGATTCATTGTAAGCACTTAATGCTTCTGACTGAAGCTTTAGACTGTACTGGTTGTGTGGTACCTGTTGGCTCTGGTTGAAGGGAATGTCACCAACTCTTGTGTCCTCCAGCAGAACTGTGTGACATAGTCATCACCAGGGTCCCTCTGCTATGGGCTTTTCTGTGATGTGAGACAGGGCCGTGGCCACGGAGATTAGCCAGTTCACAGTTAAAGGGAGCCAGCTGGCAGAGATGTAGTCGTAGCTACCAGGCATGGCAGAACATGCTGCAGAGATGGAACAGTAGGTGCTGATATCTAAAACAGAGGCTGAGAAGGACTTCGATCGCCTGGCTAAAATGATTGTCTGGCTAAAGGCCCCTCCACACTGACCAAACACACAAACTAGAACCAGCATTTGGCTTTTGAAAGTTTAGACTGATGTAACTATCATATACAAGCTGTTCACATCAACCTGAACTTCCAGTTTAATATTGTTTGTAACTATAGAATGACTTTGCATTGGCAGCATTAATGCTCAGTTTTCTGCACAAGTATGGATGGATACAAAGATGCTGTTGCCTTTTCACTGCCTTTATTAGTGACTTGGTTCATTCTCGGAATGAATTTTTGCCTTGGCTTTCCTTATTACAATGACAATAGAATGTCCTCCAGCACTGCAAATTAAGTAAAGCAAAAAGGAAGCCGTGTTTTCCTGGGAGAAAGTGCACCTTTGCCTCTGTTATATCACTCATAAGCACTCATGAATATTTATAGTCACAGCTGACTTGTTTGACCTGATATGTCAAAGACCTTGAGTGAGAGCTCATGTGTCCACCTCGCTTACAGCCTGTTTGTTCCAGGGGTGTAACAAGCATGAGTAAATATTCATGAGGGCACGTAAATGAAGTTCTTCAGCATGTGTGAAGATGCCTTAAATGAGCTGTCGCAAATGTTCTAAAGCAGGCTTGGGCCCCTGTCAAACATGGAACCTTCAGATGCAAGCAAGTGACCCAACCCTGCGGCCCATGTTGCACGGCTGCATTTGAATGTCACAGAGCACTAACAAAATGCAAATCAGGCTGCTGTGCATGAAAAATGCTGTGCCCTCAGTGCTTTGGCTATTAAGCTTTAAACCTGACCTTGCTGTGCACAATTCAGCTCAAAGCAAGACAGCCCAAAACAGTGGCGCACTGCGGTGATGGTTTGTCACTGTGTATGCTCACATACCTTTTTGGCTTGCGTACTGAGGGAATGAATACAAAAAAACAATGAACACAGTTTGCTGTTGGTTCAATGCTATCTGCATTTTGTATAAGTATTTTGCTCTAAGTATCATTGTGAGCATAAGCAGCTGTTCTTAGTCTTGTAAAAGAGGTTAACTGCTGAAATCTAGTTTATTTTAAGCACAGTCTCTTGGCAGTAAAGCAGAAAGAGGTGGGTTTGTGATTAAGACACAGGTCTGGCTCTTCTGGTTAGCTAGTCTGCTAGAAAGAACTGAGTAAAGGGGGCAGCATGTGATGTACTGGTTCATATTGCTGCCTTTGGACTTGAAGAACCCAGGTTTGAATCCCACATCCTGCTGTAGAACCCTGTAGTACAAGGTATAAGATTGTGTTTCACCCCTAAAAGTGGCTCAACTGTATAAATGGGCTCCTCATTACACGTTGCTTTGGAGAAAAACACCAGCAAAATTTCAAAGTAAAAGAAGGCTTTATACAATATGTGAAGACTGCATTGTAATTGGTCTGTCACGTAGTGCTCTATTTCCAGATTAACTTTTTTAGGATTTCAATTTTTATTTAAATTTACAGTTTAATGTTTCTGCCTAGCTGTACAGTCATGTTTTTATTTTATGCTTGAACAGTCTTAAATCTTAATATTTATTTGAATATTGCTCCTGCAACAATAACGTTTTTGTTTTTCTCTTTGCAGCAGAGAAGAGGAAGCATGAACTTAGCATTTTTGAATGATGTCTGGAAATCATGCATCTCTCTGCCTCTCCTTCTCTTTCTGATAGGAGAATCACTGCAGACGAATCAAAATCCTGGGAGACTGTTACTACTGTGTGTCTGGCCTGACCCAACCCAAGACGGACCACGCCCACTGCTGCGTGGAGATGGGGCTTGACATGATCGACACCATCACGTGGGTGGTCAATGACCATGTTGTTTCTTGAATACACGTGGGAAAAACAACCAATTAATAGGTTCTGTGAAGCTTAAGTTCATGTTCATTTTGAATTACACACTGATTATCGGTCAGTGTGTGCGAACAGAAAGAGTGGTGAATGAAAGAAGCTTTGCAATGGTCTTAATTTTATACAGTCTCTAAGGGTTACTGGCCTGCTTACTTTGGTTTAGGCTCCAATCCTCTTAGTTGTGCTTTCTAATCTGTAGCGATGTTCCTCAAAAATAATTTTGGAGGAATTCTCTTCATTACGTTATATTTTTCCAAGGATTTATTTGAAACTGATCTACATAACTGGGTATGTTTAGTTTGCACACTTTGGGTTCTGAGTGATACTTCTGCCACCAAGGTATAAACAGCAAAGATGTTTAAGACATCAGTCAATGCAAATAGGCCCACATCTGAAGGTTGGACAATAATCTAGAACAGATGCTTTTTTTAAAATGATGTGGATTGGAGAGATAATCTGAATTGAGGCCTCCCCCTCAGTCGGCCCACTGTAACCACTGTGGGGTTAATCATCAGACAGCGTGTTAAATAAACAAGCAGGCGTCGCCCAGTTTGGCGGCATTTAGTCTCCTTGGCGGTGCAGGGCAGAATAAATTGAACAATTCCCAAATCTCAGATCACAGAGTCTGGGGGTGAGGGTGAGCTGGAATGAGGCTCATTCCGGCAACATGAAACGGGGGAACGAAGCCTGTTGCAGAGATGATCAAACGACACAAGATTAGCCCTGCTGGTCCCTGTCACCGTGTCAGATCAACAGCCTAATCACATTCACCCACACATGGGACTTGGAGGTTACCTTTGCAGTGAATTGATGAAAAAAGGCAGTGAAAGCTTCCACTGCAGGCAAGGGGTGTGATTTGGTCTATTCTGCATATCTGTGTTAAATCGTGTTCTCAAAACAATGTCAGGTTCAGTGTCCCTCTACTGTGTCCAACGCAAAATGAAAGGTGTGTTGAATTTGGCAGTCGGATGTCACGCATTATTCTGTCTCTGCAATGTGTTAGTGTGATTATGATGCAGAGCTAATTCAGGCTGTGTATAGTAGTGCCACTTTTGATGCCAGGCAGTTGCGCAGGCTGTGGTTGTCGAAGACAGAGTTCTGTTGATACACTCAACCTGTGTGAGACCATCTGTAATAGCAATGCCACCCTTTGCCGTCAATGTAACAAAAGTGAGATTGGGCTTCCTAGCTGGAAATTTTGAATAGCAGTTCACATCTGCTCAGAACCTCTTTGTGTGTGTTAGCAGATGTCAATTGCATGATATTTAAACTGATTTTGAGTTAAAATATTGTTTACAAGTGGAATCAGTCATATTTGTAAGGATAATAAAGGGCAGTTTGGTTTAGCTAGATCCTTTGCGTGAAAGAAGGAAAAAAGGGATAGATTTTGATGAAATATACATGGACTTAGGTTTTTACATGAAGTCATATGAATTGTTGCAATTATAAAAGTGTGTCCCCTGTAGTCTAATTTATCTGACCTGGTCTGCGAATTTTTGTGTCTAATGGTTTTGAATAACAGCTCTGTGCTGGATAAGTGGAAAGTTGTCATGTCAGCTTTTTGGGGATTGCTCGCTGACAACTGTTTCTTCCTTGTTTTTGCCTTTAGTTCTGTTTTACTTCTGATCAGAGTCTGTTGTCATTGGAGTCCTGGGGGAATGGATTCCCTAGCTTTGCCCTTTTGGAGAGCAGGTGGTTAAAGGGCACAATCTGATTATACACTCAAGTGTCAACTGATGTCGCTTGATTATGATCATCAAAGCACAGCACAATAGTTTTCCAAAAGGTCACACTCTAAAAGATAACATTTTTAGAATATCTTAAACCTACTGTTAACGTTGCATTCGTAATACTACAGGTATTATTTACAGTTGTAAAAAATACATTGTAGACCCCATTTGACTCTTTTGTTATAAACATTCTAACGTCTCCCATTTGTACAGATGGCCTTCACCCCGCAACTTGCCACAGAGTTTGTAAATTGTGAGCTGCATTAGTTTTCAAGAGCACCTATATTTTTGCAGACGATACTAGGCACTATACTGAAAGGCAGCCATAAAGGACATGTTTCTAATAGTTTTATGATATTATCAGTTGCAAATATTGCATTAAACATGTACATATAAATGGGTACAAACATTAAATTGGTAATTACATCCTAAGGGAATCAGAATAAGTGATGGTCTAATGTGTTTTAGCACTAGTAGGCCAGATAACCACAGTGCAAATTAAGAAATCTCATTTGATGGAGCAAAAAAAGCATTGCATATTTTCCCTGTAGCACAAAGCTATTTAAATAAATAGCATGATGTACCACTCAATCTGAAATTGGCTTCAACATTCAGATTTTCTTGTGCAGCAATAGCCTATAAACAGATAGGTATATGTGAATCTTAAACAGGAAGTGACATCACATGTAAACAGAGGAAGCTGTTATTTCTGTTAGTGGGAGGGGCCAAGAAAGTGGAGGAGATTGTAAAAGTTTTTTTCTTATCAGTATTTCTTCACATGTGACAAGATCTCAGAATTTGAGATAGCAAAAATATATTCAAAGGGTGTTTTTTTACCAGAATGTTGCTTTTTTGGCACGGCAGAAATGCATGCTCCAAAATCTACATTGAGGAATAAGGCTCTTCAGAAATGTAGACTGCATAAAGATGTCTACTAAGCAAGTAAATTATATAAATATGAAAAAATAGGCAAAACTGTGGTTTATAAGATATCTTCAAGTGTTCCCCAAGTAAGTGAATTGTGCTCAGCTCTTATATGTATCTATATCCCGGTATTCGAGCTCCTGGTTTCTGAATTGCCGATATAATGGGCAGAATATATTAATATCTGACTCCATATCTCAGTTAAGAAGTCTTGTGTGATGAGTTCTAGCCAAATCACATCAGAGAAATACTCGAAATTCACGAGTATGAATGCGAAACTGTGTGGCAGCACTGCGCCCAGCATCAGTGTTCTCAGGCTTTGCCTCGTGTGACCCGCATTCAAATGCAGTTTCCACTTTCGTAATTATGTTCACTTCCATTCAAAAAAATTGAAAAACCCCAGTAACAATTTGTCACAGAAATAGACTGTTACCGCAGCTACACTGTACATTCCATTTTATATCATTTTCATTTCTTCATTTTTTACATAAATTTAAGTATTAAATGTTCATTGCTCTTACTACTAATAAGGGAAAAAATGTAATGTATGATACTAAATAATTAAAGAAACTGCATATAAACACACCAATGCACGTTAATTGCCTCATTAACGTACGTAATTAGGTAATTTGTATTTAAAGTGCTCTTTAACACTCTGAAATTGGTATTTTAGAGTGCTAGGAATATTCTGGGGAAAGTATTTGGGGTTCCTCAGATGTAGCCGGAGTGAATCAGAATTGTCCTCATAAAAAATTATCTATAATGTAGCTTCATGGTATTCATGCTTGCAGTATTCAAGAGATTTATAGGAACCACTTACTGGGGTATAGGTGTATAAGTGCATGTAGGATGCGTATGAAAGGAGTTGAGGTGCAGTGTTATAAGCTTCTGACACTTCAGCGTTGAATAATAAGTATAACATTAACGGTGTTGTTACACAATGTTAAATCATACTAGAATAGGAACCTCTTTAATACCAAGTTTAATATCCAAGTCCCAAGCCAGACACTTGAAAGTCAGTGAGTGGAAGGGTTACATGTACACATTTTGGTATAAGTTTAATAGCCATGTAGCTCCCAGCCCCTGATCGCTGCCTCCGCTGCTTGCGTGACCCAGGGAGCTCATCTCTGGCTGAGCAAATGCTTACTTTAAGGATGAATAGTACCAATCACTTCTACACCCTAAAGCGGCTCTCCACCTGCACCTTGTTCCTCCATTAAAATACAAGAATGTCCCAAGGAAAGTCTTTAAAAATCCACACAGTTGCGTATGTTGTTTCACTACCTCATCTCCTCAAAGTGTGCCCACCAACTGAGAAGGAAAATATGGCAAAAAATGTGCAACTCTAGCTTGCTTATTATGTAAGAAGAAGAGGCTGGGAGAGCTATTTATAGATACTAAAGGAACACTGGTAAAGCTGAAATGCAAAGTTTGACAGTGAAGTGTTGTTTTTAGAATATGCTGTGACAGACTTGACAGAAACTAGCCATGCTGGTTAAATTTAATACACCAATATAATACTACTGTGAGATGGGGGGAAAACGCCTTGTTCTGTTAAAATAATTTTTAAATTTAAACATCAGTGTTTTGTCATGCAGACTGGTCATCAGTAGATGAGCCCATCACCGTAAGGCGGAGGATGCGGCCTTGTGACTGTGTACACGCTGACCCCTGCAGGTCAGTGGCTGAGGCAACCGAGGTGGACCTGAACATGCGTGTGGGTCTGCACACGGGAAGGGTCCTTTGCGGGGTGCTGGGCCTGCGGAAGTGGCAGTACGACGTTTGGTCCAACGATGTAACGCTGGCAAATGTGATGGAGGCGGGGGGCCTGCCAGGGTGAGTGCCTTCCTGCGCTGTGTGTTCTGAGTTCCTGTGTTTACGCTAAAGAGAGTTTGTGTGCTCACTGTTTTCACTCTCCACATATTAAGGGGCCATATCACTGAAGGTCAACTGACTACATTGTTTCAGCGTATTCATATAACGGATCATGCAGAACTCATTACCCCATGGCTGTGTGCAGCCAAGATAACTGGACTCAACTTTCGGTCCCACAGCAAGGTGCACATCACCAGGGCCACCCTGGAGTGCCTTAATGGAGACTATGAGGTAGAGCCAGGCCACGGCCACCAAAGGCACATATTCCTTCAGAAACACCACATAGAGACTTTCTTCGTGGTGCCCTCACACCGACGAAAGGTATGGCATGGATTAAAAGACAACAGGGAGTGTATGTCTTCATACAGTGTTGTTGTACTTCTAGAATACTGCAATGTGTGGTTACACTTGACCAAATGAAGTGACTTAGGAGAGTTTCTAACCCCTGAAACTCCAGAACCTTCATTGAAGGCAAAATATGACAAACAGAACTGTGTGCTTTTCTTGAACATGACAGATATTTCCTGGATTAATTTTGTCGGACATCAAACCTGCCAAACGGATGAAGTTCAAGACAGTGTGTTACCTGCTGGTGCAGCTCATGCAGTGCCGGAAAATGTTCAAGGCAGAGATCCCCTTCTCCAATGTCATGACCTGCGAGGATGATGACAAGGTGATGACAGACATGGGTCTGTTTGTGTTTCTGAGAACGTGAACCTGTGTTTGTTAATTCAAATGTATAGGCCTGCTTTAAACTAAATGTGTCTCTTTTCTGGTGTGTCCTTTTGTGTGTTGCTGATCCCATATGATTGTATATATGTATGTAGGAGTGTGTACGTGTGTGCTTCATTTCCTGCATGTGCAGCCACGTCTGTGTGTGTGTTTGCGCATGAGTATTGTCAATGAGCTACTGCCCTGGCCCTTGTCACTCTTTGCCCAAGGCATCAATCCAAAGACTAGTGTGGTTAAGCGTTTTAAGTGTTTATTTGATGCTCCAAAGCTGATGCAATGAAATTCCATGATGGATGATGGTGCCTTAATCTGGCTCAGCAGTTTAAAACCAGCCGACCAGCCCTGCCCGTCTGAATATACAGGGTGTTGCTGCTCAGACCGGCAGGAAGATGTCACAGATATCATTTCCAGATCTGGCCTCAACGAAGCATCTCTCTCTCCATCTCCCTCTCATGCTCTCATTGTCTTGCAATGAAATGAAAATTCCTATCACTTCTGTACACAGTCTAGAACTTGTAAAAATAATCATCATTTGATGAGACTGAATGAGCAATGTAACAGGGGTACCCATTACAATACACTTATCAATAACAGAAATGGTAATGCTCGCTTGTATACCGGCCATCAGTACAACTGATAGGCAGGTTAAGAACCTGGCCTAGCAGAAAGGAGTCGGCAAAGCCTGAGCTCACTGTATGCCTCAACTCATAGCAGGCAGGAAAACGGTTGAGTGACCAGGCAAGTTAACAGTGGAACTGCGATCAGCTTGACGCTGTTCGACTTGTACATTTGAAAATCTGATGACTGCTGCCTGACCTACTTTCTTTGTCACGCTGAGGAAGTCTAGCAGTGTCACTGCTGTGTACTGTGTGCACGTGATCCCGTTTGCATTAGCTGTAAAAAGAAGCAGATGTGTCAATATTTATTATTACTTGATAGGGTTTGCAGACATTTTAACCATATTACTTTACCATTTTACCCATTTAATCAGCTTTTCAACACTAGTGTCTGGAAGGCAGTTTTGCAGCTTGCAGGTCAGCATCACCAGGCTCAGGAACAGCTTTTTCTTGCAGGATGTCAAATTGCTCAATTCTGGATAGTATAGGGATTGATCAGTCCAAACACCATGAATTGGCTCCCGCTGTATTATCACCAACACCCCTTAAACTAATGTTCATTTCTATTTTTTTATCCATTTATCATCTTCATATCTATTTATATATCTATGTGTTTGTTTATCTAAGTGTAGAATGACAATGACAGTGCAGACTGGCTATATATATAGACAGTGTCTGTCTCTGTCATCTAAGAACAGAGCAGAGGCATATGCTGTCCTGATGGTGGTAGAGATTGACTCGCAGCCTCAACCCCTTTCTCATTATCCTGGCTTTGATGGTGTGAGCTGCAAGTGCAGTATTTGTGCTGTTTCTTACTTTGTGTTGATCTGTTTGTGATTGTGTGAATTTATCCTTCCCCTACATGCTCACCTGAAAATTACAGTTTTTTACTACAGAGGAGAGCCATTGGAGAATTATTTCTGTTTCTTTACCTCACAGTGGTCCATGACAGCCTGTGCTGTTATAATGTTAAATTTAGACACATCCTGTCTACTGTCATACACACAAACACTCTCTCAGTCTCTTGCTCTCTCTCCTCTCTCTCTCTCTCTCTCACTCACACACGCACACACACACACACACACACACACACACACACACACACTGCACACATCCTGTTCATGGTAGTCCTGCTGGTTTATTGATGTGGTCACCTCTGCCCAATTTGTTCCCAATAAAAACAAGTTCTTTTCTTGGAATATGGAGTCCATGCGTGAAAAATGTGCTTTTGCCACGATCTGTTGCTATTGCCTTGATGTTCTCGCTGTACTTCCAGTCAAACCTTAAAAAACAAAGTCCATCTCATTTTCGGTGATGCCCTCATTTTTTGAACTAAGAATTGTGAAGACATCACACTCCTCAAGATCTGTTTCATTTTCTACATCTTAGCAGATGATTTTAACTTATGAATGTTTCAATAAAATGTTACGTTTTTCAAAACAGCTAAAATTTATGGGTAGGAATTGTACTACAATATACAATATACAATAAAAAGACTTCATTTTAGACATCTGTGACACAGAGGGGTTTTTACTCTGAAATTTTGCCCAGGTGCTTCTGCACTTGAAAAATCACAATGAACTCTTGCATCTGTTACACATCTGGATGCTCACATAAAGGTATATTTCCACCCCCTGCCAGAGGAGGGCACTCCGCACAGCATCTGAAAAAGTGAGAAGCCGCACGTCTTTCTCCTCTGGTGTGACCCAACATTCTCCTGGCACACGGGTCAACCGCTACATCGGTCGCCTCATTGAGGCCCGCCAGACTGAGTCAGAGGTGTCTGACCTGCGGCCCATCACGCTGACGTACCGACGCCATGAGCAGGAGAAGAAGGTGGGCTATTTTTTCTGCTCCATGCCCTGCAGCCATCCCCTGCATTTTTGGATTTTGAACCACTTTGCTCTGGGTCTCAGTATCACCAGATCCCTGATGAGTACTTCACCGCTGCCGTCGTCCTCTCCTTGCTCCTCTCTGCCTTGCTGGGCCTCGTCTACCTGCTGATTCTCACACCGTACGTAACACCTATCACCAGCTTTTGGTTCATCCGCCATACCTGTGGCAACCCACTGGATGGCCATTCATTCTTTTCCCTCTGCTTCATCCACAGGGGTACCATTGTTCTGGTGCTTCTGGTATTCTCCATATGCTTCCATGTTGCTTCCATTATGTACCTGTACGTCACTCGTGCACAGGTAATACTTTGCTTCCTTAAACTAACTGCTCCCTTTAACCATTACCCCTTTAATGTGTTGTTCAGTGCTCTTTACTACTCTGTGGAGAACAACACAAATGTAAAATAAATTTAACTTTGTTTTTTTGTGAATATTTATCTTCTCCACTGAATGCTTAAATTGCTGATGCAAATTTGTAATCTTTATATTTCCCAACAAATGTGATACTCTAATGCATTGATTTTTATTTGCTTCCATTAGAATTGGTTAATGCATGTTGCTTGCTAATGTCAGTGTTGCTGCTGTTACCAAATTCTTTAATATTTTTCAGAATTTTAGACAAATTACATTCCCAGCCTTCCCAGCCTGAATAACAAAAAAATATACATTCCTAGATTTAATATAGTTCACAGTTATTAGGTTATGTGTGTTGGTTTGCACATTTGTTGATACATTTATAACTTTTGCTACTTATCTGCACATTTTAAAGACAGTTTTCCAACCAAGGGAATTAATATGTTTGACTCTTATCTTCCCCTGTTGGAAATGTAAGAGCGAGAGCTGATGGACCCCCAATGGACACGATAATGGAAACCGCAAGCCTTCCATTCCCCTTTTATTAATCATAGTCCTCACTGTACCATGATGTGTGAATGAGCCACACTCACTTGTCATATTTTAATATAGAATACATTTCTATTTTAAATGACTTTCAAGGCACAAAGTTTTATATTTCAGCCCTTTAATAAGTAACAAATAGATTTACTGTAGAGTTCTTGGGCTAAGTGCTCTGTGGTGGACTGGTGTCCCATCCAGAGTGTAATTTTATAGCCTAGAGCCCAGTGATTCCAGGATAGACTCCAGACCACCACAACCCTCATCAGAATAAAGTCCATAACGAAAATGTTTGGATGGGTGGATGGTTTAGGGTTAAGTACCAAGTTCAAGAATAAAACAGCGGATACATAATAGTCACAAGGGATGTACTGATCACATTTTGATACCAAGTTCAGCATATTAACTAAGTTACTGTTAGGATCATGTATCAATAGGGTGTGTGTAGCATGTCATCTAATGCTGCTGTTTACCATTTATCTCTGTCTTGCTCTCTCTGGCTCTCTCACATGTTTTCTTGCTCAATATGTACCCCAGTGTCTCCCAGGCTGCCTGACCATCAGGATCCGAACAGCTCTGTGCATCTTCATCGTGCTCTTGATCTACGCAGTGGCTCAGGGCTGTGTGGTAAATCAAGTTTCCTGCCTCTAAAGCATGCTTCATAAAGAGGTATGGGGTTGAGCACTACAAGGCTTTGCCTGGCCTTCTACAGCTCTCCTCCAGCATCTTCCTTTGCTCCATTCCAGATCAGCTGCCTGCCATGGGAACAGGGCAATAACTCCAGCACTTCCGAAATCCCCAGCGAGGTCCAGGGGGTGAACAGCTCTGTTCCAGAGCTCCTGTGTGACAACGCACCCTACACTTTGCTCTCCTGTGTGACAGGCATCCTCACCCTTTCACTCTTCCTCCGGGTTTCATCAGTGCCAAAGATGGGCCTGCTCCTCCTGCTCAGTGTCTCCTACATCACAGTCCTCGAACTGAGCATCTTACAGGAGTCCCTGAGGTGAGCAAAACTGATTGTAAAAATAAATTGTGAAAAGGCAAACTTACTTCACTGTAAATGTGTACATTGGAAAGCCCGTTGTACATATATGTGCTGCAGTGCAATGTATACATACTAAAAATAATGTTTTTAAATCTAAAGTAAAGTCATATTCTCCGGTGCATCCATTAGGGTTATAACAGTTTGACTTTACATGGATTTTCATTTAACACCCGTACTTTGGCTTATGAAGCATTTCTTCTCATTCACAAAGAACAAAATTGAATTCTGCGTCCCTTCCAACAGCTGAGTGATATGACTCCAAACCTGTCATGTAGTTTTCTTTGCCATTTATAGTTTGTGTTAATTTGTCCACCTCTATTATTCCTTATTTGCTATTTTAAATTGTTATAATCTCAGTTATTATGGTTTCCTTTTGAACTATCAAGGCAGTATTAACTTGTTCAATAACTGAATTTATTTGCATTGTCTTCATTGATTTCCGGTGTTTTTACTGTTCTTTTTCTGCAGTACATCATATGTAAATCACGATATATGTATGTTTTATTTGTTTGCATTTAAGTTGTTACAATGACTAACATTAACCTGTGATGTAACTGTGTCCATTCTGGTGTTATTTGGTAATATTTTGCCCTAAATGGGCATCAGTTTTGGGGCTCAGAAACATATGACAATTTTTACCACGAAATTAATGTGAATTACTTTTTGATTGATCAGAATTACAGTTACACCTTAAAAACTATTTTTCAGAAACAAAGGAAGGTTTGGGAAGATTGTACTGTGTGTGACTTGAACTATGCATGCAGTGTAGACACACTCCTTTGAATTTCTGTGTTTTTTGGAATGCTGTGTGCACATGATTACATATTTGAATTCCTGTGTGTGTTCGACAGGGGACTGTTCTCTGGCTGGGCCCATGAGCCCATCCTGGTTATGTTGCTTTTCGCTGGCACATTGGCCATGCATTCACGTCAACTGGATCTGAAACTGCGTCTGGACTATCTTTGGGCAGCACAGGTGAGGCTTAGGGCAATGGGAAAAAGCCCCCTAACAGTCAAAGCCTGCATATGTATAAATGAGTTTTTATGTGTGGCACACATAGCTGAGAATGTTGCTAATTCAAATCCCACAGCAGACATTAATGGGGTTTGCTTTGGGCATATGGTGTTTCAGTGGAATCATCCAGTTGTCGGTCTCCTTGAAGTGTATGAAAAATGTGCAATGCATGTAAAGTGCAAAATACACGTACCTTTTGGTTTAGAAAAGTTTTTTGCCAGGCAGCTATGTAACATGCCATCATGTCCCCAGGGTTCTCAGTGCCATCTGGCTTCCTTAATTGGTACAGCTCCTCACAGCCACCTACATAGCAGCGGTCTTGAACAGCATCCATTATGGCTTCATGTCACAACTTCCCCTGGGATGCAGACAAAACTCTTCAAGAAGTTTAAGCTGATCTCATCATGCCCATTAGACCTCCTGATTTGTCTCACCATCAGGTGGCGATTAACAGTTCTGCTTCTCTCTTAACCTGAGTGTCCAAAATATTTGGCCTTAGATCACATGGTACAATTAGAAGTCATTCACTGCTGACTAACGTGTTCTGGTACTAAGAATGGACTGTACACAAGTTTGCCATCAGACTAATGGAGTCAGTAAGCTGCATCCTCTTGAGGAATATACCATTTACACTTTGTAGAAGTACTCCTGATGGCGGTTGGCACATACACATATACAGCTGTCATAGCTGTCACTAGTATGACTTACAGGTGGACTGAAATAACTGTCATCGAGCAGGACAAGCTTCCTCTATGTAGCACCAATCAGAGGACCACAAGCTCATTGGAATTCACACATGGAGCATTTCAAGAGTTGAAAACAGACAACACCACATCAAGAAATCTGGTTCTTTGCTGTGTATGAGGGAAATATGAACTGTATCTAGTCAGTACTTTTCCACCTCCTACTGTGTCCTTCACAGAAACAAATGCACACATGTGGGAGGAGTGCAAAGAGGATGTAGAAAGTGACTTGTCCTCCAAGATGTCCTGAAAAACTTTTCAGGAACACAATAGGGGTTAATGGAATGTCATCCAGCCTGATTTCAACAAGTGCAGGGTCCTGTTGACTTTGACTGGTGCTACTGGACGGGGGTTGGAAGGAGCACCTTTTAGAACTCCTGAAAACCAGAAAGCATATAAATCAACCAGGGGGTATAGCTGCAAACTTGGACCACAATAGAGACTAAAAACAACAGGCTTTCAAGCAAAGACTTTTATAAAGTAGTGGCTAAATCAAATGGGGAATCCCAACAAGGTATAAATCAGCAATGGAGGAATACCATGAAAATTATAAAAAAAAAAAAAAAAACAAACAAAAAAAAAAAGTCATAGGCAGCAGGCAGGAACCTTTCTGTTCCCTGCTTACACTTTCCCCTGTTCTCTCTGAACTTCTCAGATCACCTGACTTATATGTGTGTCATACTTATCTCTTCATACTTTGCAGCTGTTCTTCATTATGTTAAGCTGCCTTTCAAGTTCCTCCCTCACGCAACATTCTCTGTCCCTCGCCACCTCACAGCATGTTCAGGGTGTATAGAATGTCCAGTTTGACAATATCAGGGTTGGATTGTTACTGTTTGCTTTGCTTTTCAAAGGTAAAAGGTAGATTTGTGACTTGACACCTTGTAAGCTTGATAGCAAACTCCCTACAGTCAACATGTACACAAAAGCACACACTACAGGCCATTTAGATTCACCCATTCATCCGCAGTGTATATCTTTGTACCGTGGGAGGTAATTGGAGCACCTGGAGGAAACGTGCACAAACACGGGGAGAACACACATACCCCACACAAACTGAGTGGGGATCAAAGACACATCCATTTGCACCATCGAGGCACTGTGGGCCACCACAAACCTCCCCGGGATAAGTGGCTGGGAAATTAATAAATGGATGGATGAACGGATGTCCTCAGGCCACTCAACTGCGTCGTCCTCCATTGATTTTTCAGGATAGAACAAAAAAGCTACACATACATTTAAGTATCATTACTCAGATATGAAGTCAGTTATTGTTGTTTAAAAAAGCATATTATAGTCTGGACACACACTATAGCTTCATACACAGTAATTATTACATGTTATCATCTTAAAACCTGTATATCTGTGTCTTTTCAGATGCTTAATGGTTTGTTTTGTGTTTAGTCTGGGTATGTGTAAAAAAAGCTAGTTTTTGATGCAGACTCAAAGTTTTATTGATTATTCATTTTATTATTTTATTCAGGTCTAAATTGCATCCAAGTTATGTCTGAGGTACAACGAGAGAAGCTGATGTATCGGGAAATCAAACTGCCATTTGTGCTTGTGTGTGTATGCATGTGTCTGAATACACTTCTCAGTACGCTCGTGTGTCTAAGTGAGCATGCACACAGACGTTGAGGAACTAGAATGAGTGACATGCTCTCTGTGGAGCATGGCTCGGCATGTACTCAGGTTGTGGGAGGTATGTTGGGGTGTCAGGGACTGGTCAGAGCAGCCCGCCTTCCCGCTGGGCCTGGGCCATGGATATTTTTAGTGCAGAGTGGGAGGGCTTGTTCCTAAGTGTTATTGCCATGGGCCCATATTTCGACCTGTCCCTTCCTCCACCACCCACTCACTCGCCCGCTAGTGTGGCCACATGCTGAGCTCCTGAGCTCTAAGGTGTCGAGTATCATAAATCTCCCCAAGCAAACTGCCGAGTTGTGGGGATTGCTCTTCCACTTCCCTGGAAGTGTCAGGACTAGGGGCTATAATGGGAGCAGAGGGTGTGTGTCCATCTGAATGAGATGTGGGAGGACCAATATACGTTTAAATCTTTAAAGATGTAATACTTAGGTCCTCAGCTTTGTGTGTTTTATGACATGCCGATGCCTCCATCACTCCATCACATTCCTAGGTCACTGTGTCTGTCTGCAGATATGGCTGCACCTTGTATGTCTGCAGGCCTGCACGTTCTGAACCTGAGCTTGTGTTCAAGAAACAATGTCAGCATTCTTTCTGCTAACCTGACTCGGGCTGCTTTCCAAAATCTCAGAGGAAAGATGGTAATAATAAAAATAAAAATGGGATGGACTAAAAACCAAGGCTGGAACTGGTGTTCCAGTGTTAGTGCCTCTCCTGGGACTGTTATTCAAGCACAAAACTTATTGATTTCTGTACAGGCACCATTAGCAGTGAGGCTGCTGCAATTCATCTTCTTACTTCCTCGTCGCTACTCGGCACGGGCTGGATACCTGTGTACTGCCCGAAATAAAATCAGTGTTTAGTAGCGTATGTAGTGGTGGTGGAAGGAGTGGTTGTCCTAACTTTTAGTAAGAATCCATTTTTCCTCCCCAGTGTACAAGTTATGTCTATGAGGCAGGGTGATCGAATCCCCCGGGGCATGAGGTTGTGGGTGTGTGTGGGTGGGATTGGATGGTTATGGGGAGGGTGTTGGGGTTGGGTGACCATTATAAAATCAATACCCATTTCAGAGGTGCCAACCAAAGGGAGATGTTCCCTTAAATGAAGAAATCGGGCTGATTTCTTGTGAACCACAGACACGCTTAAGAAAAAAGTCATGTCTGAGAACTTTGTGCTACAGAAAGTACCGTATTATGGTGCAGGAATGCGACTGTCTTCAGGCAGTCTTTTGTCACGGAACAGTACTTCTACGTAAATGTTTCTGAGGAGCAGAGTGAAGGGCATCTTTACACAAGTTTCTCATT
This sequence comes from Arapaima gigas, assembly GCA_900497675.1. Taxonomy (NCBI): domain Eukaryota; kingdom Metazoa; phylum Chordata; class Actinopteri; order Osteoglossiformes; family Osteoglossidae; genus Arapaima; species Arapaima gigas. The sequence continues at coordinate 1,325,518 of UFQX01005272.1, read as the reverse complement.
GCATTACTGCTACAGAGAGAGGCAGAGAAACTGCCTGGAATTTCCTGGGATGTCAATAAACCCTCTGGGCATCATCATGCATACAGTATGCTAGTGCAAATGGTGGTTTCAGTCTCTTCGTGTCTAATAATGTCATTTCGTCCTACAAACAGAAGTTCTGAAAGGAACAAAATGTTTTGTGGGATAAGAGAGATTATTATTATGAAAGATTATTATTTTTAGTAGTAGTAGTAGTAGTAGCGGTAGCAGTAGGAGTAGTATTTTCAGTGTGATGGTGAAGACATGAAAATGAGCTTCTGCTTCCTATCTGTTTCAACACGATGTGAGTAAATGCAGTTCAGTGCAATAAATCTTCTTCATTACTGACCTCCAGTGGCCATTTTATGCAATGCAGTTTAGTTAGATATTTTACAATGACTTTCTTTTAAATGGTAATAAAAACCTGTAAATTATAGGGTCTTGAGCGTTCAGTTTTAAGTTGTGTCATTATGCATTCATGTTACAACGATACCAGATAGTCAGGTTCGCACGCTGTCATCGCACCGTTTTTTTAAAGGGTGCTCCTGTGTGTTTTATTTCTGCTCCTAGGCCGAGGAAGAGAGAGATGATATGGAAAGGGTCAAGCTGGATAACAAGAGAATTCTTTTCAACCTTCTGCCTGCACATGTTGCACAGCACTTCCTGATGTCCAACCCCAGGAACATGGTGAGTCCACCTGCTATCAAAGGGCATCAGTTGCATAATGCCAAAGCAAGGGTGTCGGTTGGTTTTGGGATCCCTGCCCAAACTTGTGACTGCTGTGTTAGTCGTATGCTCACTGACTGCCGGACATTGGCCATCTCGTGCTGCTGACGTCTGTTCCTCTTAGTCACTTCCCAGGAAATGATGAAATTAAACATCCTGTGTCTCTGGAAGGAAGTGTGATGTTTAATTTATTCAAATTCTGCCTTGGATTGTATACTTGTTGCTTGCTACTTGGTGCTGTCATTTGCACTTCTTGTGTAGTTTCTCTTAAGGAGTTGGAACGCTATGCCTGGCGGTCAAGGACATGGCCCTTGTAACCTATAGGCTTGATTTCTCCTCCAAATACAGGACTTCTGCTGTACTCTTTGCAGAGGTCCACGACATTTTTAAATGTGCAAGTCACTTCAGACAAAAGAGTTTTGGAGGCAAAAGTGTTAATTATACACTAATAAATGTGAACTGTTTCAGGACCTGTACTACCAGTCCTATTCCCAAGTGGGAGTTCTGTTTGCCTCCATCCCAAACTTTAATGACTTCTACATCGAACTGGACGGGAACAACATGGGCGTCGAGTGCCTGCGGTTACTAAATGAGATTATCGCAGATTTTGACGAGGTGAGCCCCTCTCTCTCGTTCTGCTTCTTCCAAGGATGCTGGCATTCTAGTCGAGGCGGGGTTGAGCAGGGTAATGGGAGGTACGCTGTTCCCTAGTAACAATGGCTCTCACCCGCCTCTGGTTGTTTTTCCGCTCATTAACAGATAATTGCTTTTTTGTGAATGCATTTTTGGGAACACTGTGTAGCGACTTTCACGCATCAGCAACATCAGTGGAGTGTTCTCTGTCTGCGCTATTTGTGGCAAAGAGGACACCTCTGCGGATGCGCTGACTACGCCCCCACCAGGCTAATAGCGTGTGGGCTGTATTTCTGCTGTGGAGAGTTGGCCGCAGCTGAATAAATGACCAATTTTCCAGCTCATGGACAAGGAATGCTACAAGGACATTGAGAAGATCAAAACCATTGGCAGCACATACATGGCCGCTGTGGGTTTGGTGCCTACCACAGGATCTAAGGTATGCGCCAGTGAGAAAGGCAGCCGCTGTCTGGCTGCACACATGTGTGTAAGCTTGTGGGTGTGACTCTGTGTGTGTGTGTGTGTGTGTGTGTGTGTGTGTGTGTGTTTTTGGGTTAAACTATAGAAGTTCCAACTATTCAGTACAGATCAAAACTTTCCGCCCCCCCATTAATGAATGTTGTTTTTATTCTCCTGCCCCCCCCCCATTTTTGTGTTGTACACAATACAGAACAGAAAGTCAGTCTCCTCCCATCTGAGCACACTGGCTGACTTTGCCATCGAGATGTTCGACGTGCTGGACGACATCAACTACCAGTCGTACAACGACTTTGTTCTGAGAGTCGGTACGTTTCTCACCCTGGCAGGGCTCACAAAGCCCCTTTGGCTCGTCAGTGAATGACCATCCAAAGGCCCAAGTACAGCCAGGTCTGTCGGAGTCTCGATGGCACAGGAAGCGCATCACAGAAAGTGCAAAGTCCTCAGCGCCTATTGTATTTGATATCCTGTCTATAGCCGTGATATAATAAAAAAGTGTTTATTTACAGCGCATACTTTTCGGGACAATATCATCCTATCACGGGTCGGGGCACAGAGTGGACATGGTGTTCTACTGCACTTCCTTGTACTGACACTGGAGTCCAGTGGTGGGCAGGAGTGTGGGCCGCACTGTGGCTGTGCTAACGTCACATATTCACACAGGCATCAACGTGGGACCGGTGGTGGCGGGCGTCATTGGTGCTCGGAGGCCCCAGTATGACATCTGGGGCAACACAGTAAATGTGGCCAGTCGCATGGACAGCACCGGGGTCCAGGGCAAAATTCAGGTATTGTGCCAGAGTGTGCGCTCCTTGCTAGGGTCAAAGTGCAATGCTCACAGTGGCTTTGCGGTGCGCGTGGTGCGGTTGGGTTGGAGGCCCTGCTTTTCAACGCAAGAAGCGGAGCCGATCAAGTAAGCAGTCTGCTGTGGTCGAGCTTTTCATTTAATGGTGATTCAGTGATTTTACACTCTACCATTCACGTCTCGGGGTAACCTTCAGTCCATATCCAAGCTTCATAACCCTCCTCCTTAAGTCACTGCTTATTAGTATTCCCCACAATCATATTTTCTTTTTTGCATCTAATTAATATGAAGCTCAAAAGATGTGCAGTGGGGCTTAATGCCAGGTTGTGTGGGAACGAACGACACATGGGATAAGGCTTGAGGCAAGGCCGACGTCTCGCTGGATGTGATGAAGTGAACGTTGGACTGCTGTTAGGCGTATCCCCAGACCCCCTTCCCCTGAGCCAGCAGTGTGTGGAGCTATGTGTGGGGTGCCCTCCCTGGGATCACCGTGGGAGGTCTCGCCTACAGGGCGGAATCAGCAGGTCTTCAGCACAAGGCTCTTTCATCTGGCTTCGGCAGCTGGCGAGCTTCAGGAACAACACAATCGCAGCTCTTAAAGCCACCCCACGTGCACCTCTCATAGCCCAGGCCTCCCCATAATGTTTCCTAGATATCATTAAGAGGCTGTCATCTGTTTGCCTTCAGGCTGCATCACTGGCAGATCATAGGTCACAACTGTTAGGGCAGCCGGTTGTGTCGAATCTAACGGCTCAAATTTGGAGTTTGAGCCCGTTTTGAAACATACTTCCTTAATTTTGTTAACCGATACCGATCCAATACAATATCCAGCTCTTTATGTGGTTAAAAAAGATTAGATAATAATAATGTGAATTTTTAAATCAATAACCGGATGTTGTAAAATGTTCAGTGGAACCGTTTCTGTTGCAGAGGCTTCTGCGCCACACGTGCTTGCATGTGTGTCTTTCAGGTGACAGAGGATGTGTACCGCATGCTGAAGGGCAGTTACGAGCTGGTGTGTCGGGGAAAAGTCAGCGTGAAGGGCAAAGGGGAGATGCTGACGTATTTCCTGGAAGGAAAGTGCCCCGGCTCCGGCTCCATCTCCCGGCCGCTCTCCAGGGGACTGGAGAGGAGGGCACATCCTTCCAGCAGGGCCAACGTCCGCACCAAGCTGGGGGCCGACTTCCTGTCGGTCGGGCCCGCTCCCGCTCCAGCCACCGAGTTCCCACAAACCACATGCACGCTGACGGTCGAGCCGTGAGACACGAGGCCAAGGAAGTCCATTGTGCTCCAGAGGCTCGCCCAAAGTTCTTAGGCATTGCCAGGGTCCCCTGTGGTCCAACCAAAGAGAACACTGGTCTCTGAAGCGAAAACAGCTTTTTCAGGAAAAACAAAAGCACTGGTGGCAGAGGTCATAGCTCTCTGCCAGAGCTGAATCCGTGACAGGGCTGGTCCTAACAGAAGGTTGGAATGTCCTACTCTTAACCACTTCTATGTTTTCTTTTCTTTCACGAGTACATTCTCAACCTGTTCGTGTGTAATGGTTTGGACCCAAAGAGTACAAAATGTCTGACCATTTCTTCCAGAGGACTGAAGCTTTAAGAGATGACACCAGGAGTGAGGAGTTCACAGAGATCAGAAGAAGTTACAGTATGAAGCCCATTTTGTTCTGGTGGACCAGGAGACGGGTCTTCCTTAACCATTTGATGTTTAAGTGGCTTTGCGGTACTGGATGCTCAAGTCCAAAGATGTTAATGGCATATGCACAGAAAAACAGTGCAGATGTGTGGTCCACGTCAAAAGCCTTGAGACTTCCTTCTGGAGTCTAAGAACATCTTGACTTGGCATAGGTCTTTTGGAGTTATTTGAAATATTTGGTTGTGGGACTTACCAGGCCTGCCACTTGGAAGTAAATAATCTTTATTTTTGGTGTGCTGGTTTTTAAGGAAAAAAAGAAAAAAATCTGTTCTGCGTACTTCAACGTCCTGAGACTGTGGCGTTTTTGCTTTTATCTGTCTCCAGTTATGCCAAGGTAATTGTTCCCACTTTGGGGCTGGGTTGTATTTTGATATTACCGTGTAAGATTGAATAATTACAGCTGTCTCATAAAGCTTTCTATTTTTAAGTAGGTATGCACACGGGTTTTCAAACGGCCCTAAATTGTAATTAAATGGCACAAACAGGATTTCCAAAGCGTATGACTCACGTCTCTGGAATGGTGCATCCCAGCTGCCCCCTCTGCGGAGGCAGAAGCCTCTTTAACGTTTAAACAATTTAAATAACAGTTAAATAAATATTTAGTGACTTTTAAATACCGGTGTTCCTCTCCATATCTGCTGTGCAGGGTTCCTGTGTGGAAATGTGAATTTGCCAATAGGTTGTGTGAGTAAATTGGAAAGCATGTACAGAATAAGAAAAAACAGTGTAAGATAACAGCCATTTGGCTCAATGTCGCGTCGATGTCTTAATTCCCCATCTCTATGTCCAGATATTCCTCCGACGCGTTTTCTCCGGAAGGGCAGGCATTCATTTGGATCGCGGTGTAAGCTGGTTATGCACGACAGCCAAGTGTTGTCTGGGTTGTGTTTATAGTTTACGCGCAAGGCTGCTTTCTGCGCTTCAAAACAACGGCCACGGACTGATGTCAACATCGGCGAGGGGAAAGGGGACGGTCCCGGCTTTAGCGGCTCCCAGGACCGGCCGTGACACCGGGCAGCTGGCGTGTTTAAGGCCTCGGCAGGGTGTGCGCTGCGTGTGTCACCCAGTCTGTGCCACTTTTGGTGTCCACCATGAAAACACGCCAATGCGGCTCATTATCAGCAGGCCCGACGATCCTGCGGCGACATTTCTAGCCATATAAACACTTAAACAAGCTAACGGGCGGTTCTTTGTTGCCAAACCGGTAAACAAGGGCTTGCGCAGCTTCCCGTCAGCGATAATGACAGCCCTCGCTCGCTGCTGTCGACCCCGGGAGGGCCTGTTATTTGGGTTTCTGTGACAGCATGTCGTGCACCTTAGAACAAACAGACGGCGTCGGTACACATGGGGTCTGGTCTCCAGATAAGGGTTCAAAGACTGCATCAAAACAGCAAGGTCGGTGCCACTGACACTGACAAAATCTTCCCACTCTGCGTTCTGCTGACTTTAAAACTGATGGACATGCACCTTCTGCAAGCTGTAACTCCAGTAAACCGCGCAGAACCAGTTTTGTAAATGATTGATGTCATAACACCATACACACCGCATGCTGTGTAGAAGTTCAGTATGAAAAGTTCACCAATCTCACATGTCAGGGGAAGTGCTGAGCCACGGTAAATAAATGGCTCCTATTCACTACTCGCCATACATGTTCAGGATCCACCTCACTGTACTGGAAAACGGTGGTGACGGTATCTTTAGAAACAAATAATCTATATAAAGATAAAATAAATTTGAAAAAATGTTACAGCTAAATGTTGCAATAAACAAATATTTTCAGTTCAGTTTCAGTATCTGTCCTTATTGCATAGTAGCCAATATGTAGTATAAGTCCTGCCAGCCTTGTTTAGGCAAAGTGTATCATTTCCGAGCTCTTCCGAAAATTTGTTTAGCCAAACAATTGTAGCAGTGCAATTGGGTCTTTGCTAGAGCTATTTAAAGCCTTGCTCCTGTTCTTAGAGTCATCATTCCGAGCATTTCAGAAGATGCCTATAATTTGTATGGTGTACGTATCGCTCGGGATCTATTTCCACGTCCACGTTTCAAGGAACCGAACACCATTTTGTAACACGCACCTCACTCCAGTGCTGTCGGACTTTGGTGTGGCTGCATTTTTTAACAGTGTAAGTTCTTTTATTTTATGAAGTTGGCCAGAAGTGCTTCTCAGAAGTTTAATCCTGGTCTCAGCTTGTTGTCACTTAAGATTGGTGCAGGTTCACATGGTTTTAGTTCTGTGTGGCCCTCCCTGCCCGCCGCTCTCCATAAGGTAAACCACGCTAAATGTTACTTGTGTCAAAAGTAAATCTAAACGTTTCCATCTTGCAACTGCTCTGGACTATTTTTTTAATAACTAAAAATACCCCTTGTCACAGCTCGTGTGAGGAAAAAAGAAACGAAGGTGGCTAATTTATAGCTTTAAAAGGTCTCGATAAGCAAGCGCGTCACTTTTGTAGAGTTCTGTCCCTCCCCAGAGGTTGGTTATCCGCCGTCACTGCCACGCTGTTAGGAAAGACACAGGTGGCAGAGAGATTTCTTATATATCCTTCAGTGTCCACCATTCCTTCCGTGGTGGGAACCTGCGTTGGTCTTCTGAGATGCCGACACGTTTTCCTATAGCTGCTCAGCGCTCGCAGGGTGTGAGGTTCGGCAGTGTCAGGGCTCCCATGTTGCTTCCAGAGAGCCACAAGCAAGGCTTCGTTTCCCCGTTGCTGCTCCTGTCGGTGGATCCGCAGGAACCTGGAAGAATGGGGGGGAGAATGCTAAATCATCCTTGATTTATTCCAGCTGTGGTTACCGGTGGTTTACAGGAATATCTAAAAGCAGAAATATAGTGACTGTGAAGCCTTGAGCTCAATGCCTCAGTAAATCATTTTAATGCTCCCTTATGCACAAGTGTGCTGTTGGTTTTTTTCTTTATGGTTCAAACACTTCCCGTCTTTCCTGTTGGACTATTTGTGACGGAACACAACATCAGTCTCTATTGTAGTTCTCTGCGGGCTGCATTTGCAGAGGGGTTACTTTCATTGGCTGCTAAAAGCAGCCTCACAAGGCCCAGAAAACACATTTCCCAAACGTTCGCTGCTGTGGCCTCCTTAACCACCTACGTTTTTTTTGAAACCTTAGCACAAATACACAGGTAAACTTGTAGACTTTCCACTTTTAAGTCCCGATGATGGACTTAATATTTTCATAAATAATACGGGTCTAATTTTGTAAGTCCATATAATACTATAGAGTAAATGCCAGTCTTTTACAAACTTGTTAACTTATCCAAGCAATCAAATATGTGTCCTATTTTTTGTTACCAGTGGATTTATTAAAATGTTATATGTGAATGTAAATTTCATATTGCAACTTTTTTACTAAGTGTTTGCACTGCTACAATAAACTGAGTAATGTAGAAAAATTAAATCCTTGCTTGATTTTAGCTCCTCTGTTTGGAAGTTTCTACCTAACCGTATATTATGTTGTTCCCTTTTGCAAAAGTCGAGGTTATGACCTGCGTTCTTCGTAACAGCTGCGGAACAAGTTCCGTACGGAACACAGAACTTTTGTGCCACCACTGTACAATACAAGGAAAGCAAGCTTTTTTTGCCCGTAAACCAGTGATCTGTGGCGTTATTTTTGGCATCATGGCATTTTTACTGGCGTTTAAATGTAAAAAATACAGACCTTCTCAAATAACAGTAATTTCCTGCAGCAGTAGTAATAACATTAATGTCGCACCTTTAAAAAAGAAACGCAAAAACAATCATTTTTTTACAACATGCAGTATATTATTTGTATACAGTGGCCGTCTCTGTTGGCCTGAGCAGCTTTTCGGAAAAGTTAAACATACAACTTTAGTGAAATGTAACATTTCCAAGCCACAGCAGAATAATATAATCCTAAAATAATGTGACGCCTGCAAAGTGTTTTATTTGATGAATAAACATGGAAATTTGACAGCGGCAAATTAAACCGGTGAACAATGGGGTTTTGTTGATTAAAACCCAGTTTAAAGGCGGCGCCTTTCAAACCAGCTTCAACACAGCAGTACAGGTACGAGGCGACAAGGTGCTGCAACAGGTGGCATCCGTGTGCTGCGTTTGAACGCCGGGACTACAAGAAACCCACAGTAAGGCAGTCACAGGAGGAACACACAAAAAAAGCTGCTTTGCAGTGACTCTTCTCACACAGGCTGATGCGAGGGAGTCACAGCTGCACTCGGTTGCGTAGATGTGACCGGTTACAAGAGTAAATTCATTCATTCACGTGTAAGTTCTCAGAGACGGTGACATTCACCAACATTCAGGCGAATTACAACTGTACAATCTGCATGCAGATGTAAGAGATTAAAATGAAGACAGGAATATCTGAAGAAAAGAAAAGGAACACTTTTAAACGCTGCTTTGTCATTTGACTTGTGGGGTTTCCTTGCTGTCAGTTTTCAGTATTATAAAGTTATTGGAGCCCAACTGCATCTTTCCTAAAGATCACGACCACAATGGAGTAAAAGCACAATACAGTGGGAAGGTAGCTCAACCAAAGCCTAAAGCCGCACGCTGCTAACCTCTGGAACCGAGGCGAACCGCTCCGTTTTTCCCATGAGCTTATCTTACGACAGCTTCTTGCACAGATCCGGGAACAGGTCTTGTCCAACGGCCAAAAAAACAAAGCGGAAGGGCTTATCGGCCAGCCGCTGTGTGACCACCAAACACCGCAGTGTTTCAAGTCCTTCCAGAGGAAGCCAGTGTTTTGAAAACATCCATTCCTGACTTGTGGTGGGATACACATTGCATAATGTATGGCTGACCTACGCAGCGCGTTGTTTTTTTTGCGTCGGCTCTGGGACAGCGCAAACAAACTGCCTCCGTGAAGAGCTGCTGTACAGTAAATCGCTGGAATTCATATTGTGCATTTCAGGATCGGGAGAGCAGGATGTGACAAAGGAAGGTTCCTTCCAGCTGTGTGAAGGCACAGTCGGCAAAAGCACCACAGTAACGTTCCGACGGGTGCTTTTTAGGTACCCTCGTACCATGTCAGTGGTCATTTTTGGCACCGAGGGTCTGACTTGTAGCTCAGACCTTCCAGATAAGGACAGGGAGTAGCTGAGCGACAGAGGCGGCAAAGTTCAAACGGTAACTTTATCAACGAGCGCGTCATCCCCGCTGGGGGGTGGCTGGTGTGAAGTGAGTCAACAAAACAGGGTAACCTTGCTGGACTGTTAATGATGCATTTACATTCTCATCATGAGCGAGCAGATCGCTGGTAAATATCCACAGGGCAACAGAGGCCAAGGTCCGCTTTTGAGCCGCAGGTGAGGAATGCACCTCGGCGCCCATCCCTGAGGAGAACTTGCGCAGCGAGTGGGAAACGGCATCTGTTGGCACGTGGCGCAACGCAATAAAAGCAGCCTGCGCTCAACTCAAGAATGTCTTACAAGCACAGTATGTATTTAATGGTAAATCAGGAATCCCTTTGGTCACAGGCCCACAGACGGAACCATAATCTTGTAGTCTGCAAACCAGAGAAACGTCATCAAAGTTTTACGTCCCTGTCTCAAAGCCGGGCTGCGGTTTAAAAATAGGAATATCGAGTTTAACCAGTGGAAAAACCCCAATATCTCGCCACTTTGCCTTTTGACGTAAATCTTGTTTAGGTGTACCACAGAAACGAGTGGAACACAAAACATCTAATAGTTCTGCAAAGAGCCTGACTCCTCCTTGGCCTTCAGAACGAGCCGGTTAGGAGTGGCCGTCACAGGTCAGTGGAATGTCCGGGAAAACACTTCTGCATAAGCCAACAAAAACAATACCATAAAGCCCTATCAACATTTCTACACCAAGGTAAATATCCATCTCTGTGAACAACTGCTCAGGAGGACATTGCATGACCGTGCCACAGTGTTGGATTCCATTTTGAAAAGTGTTCTGCCGCAAAGCTGAAATAAAGACAGGCAGGGATTGAAAAAGCAGTCAGAGATGCATCGTACAAAAGGCCCTTCCAGAACAATATCTGCTGTTGTTTTGCCTAGTTGAGCACTACTGACATCGTGTGGAATGGCCAACGATACCATCTCCGATCTGCTTCACCCACAACATCTCTGACTTCGAGTACAAGCCTAGGCAGTGTCACCTGCAGAAGTTTTCTGATGACTCTGCAGAAGTGGGGTGTGGAGAGAAGGGCAGTGGGGTGGAGTACAGGCATCTGGTTACGGTTGTTTCGCAGTGCAAGTCAAACCACCTCCAGCTCAGTGTCGACAAAATGAAGCAGCTGCTGGTTGATTTTTGCTGTGGTTTAAAGAGACCTGGTGGTGGTCCACTTCTGCAAGCCCATGGGGGTCCATATCAATGACGAACCGGACTGGAGCCACAACACAGATGCACTGTGTAAGATAGGACAGAGCAGGCTGGTCCTGTGTGCAGTAACGTCCTCCACGAGTTCTACCACAGTGGTTGCCACTGTGATCTATTTTTCCATGGTGAGCTGAGGGGAAACATCACTTCTCACGAGAGATGGCGACTCAACAAACTCATCAAGAAAGCAAAACCATCAGGGTCAGACCCTTCATTCGGTGGAGGCCAGGATGAGGAGGAAGCTACACTCCATCATGGACATTGGCTCCCCTGAATGAAACGATCACCACAAGCTCTTTTACCCACCAGCTTATTCAGCTCATAATCCCACACAAGGATCCGTCAACAATAGGACTCTCTTTTTATTTATTACTTATTTATTTATTTCACTTTTTTGCCTTTGTTATTTATATATTATTATGTGAGTGTCTTGTATTATGTCTCCTGTGTGTCCAGCTGCTGTACAGTGATTTCCCTGTAGATATCAAGTCCCGTCCTGCACTGTCCTGTCAAAAGGTTGGGTTAAAATCAAACATCATACTTCTTAAATAACTGTTAAAGTTATACTTTACCTGCTCAAGCGACATCACTTTTAAATAAATTCGCAATTTTTAGTGACATTAAAGGACTGGTAGGAACTACTCTTTTCCACCGCCTTGCGCCTCACTATCTTCCGACCCTAAATTTAGCTGTAAGAGTTGGGCGCTGTGAAAGAGCTGCAGAAAAAAGGAAATGAGGCACTGGAACTGAACTCGTGGGATTCTCCGCTTCCTGGGCTTTTCTCTCACACCCACGTGCGTCGCGTTGCTCTGCGCTTCATTGTTCACCACAGTTGCTGGGGGGCCGGGAAGCGAAGATGCGCCGCGCTGCATACAAACGCTCAAGCCCACAGGCGCTTGGTTGCATGGACCCTCATCCTGGCCGATTCAGAAACATTGTGTTTCATACGTGTTTGGCTGACTGAAGGAAGCTGGAGGAAGTCCGGACCACCAGAAAAGCCCCCCCCCCCCCACGGGGATTTCCCACTATTTGTTGGCCTTTCCCTCTGTATGGTGGATGTGGAGAACGCTGACAGTCACATAGTTATGTTGACTAACCGTTTCTTCTCAGGCCCGGACAGCAACTGAGACGTTATCTCCGTGAGGTTATTTCAAAGCGCACAAACACGAAACAGGTTTTTCTTCGCGGTCCGGCTTCCCGGCCTACAGCGCTGCCTTCTGCCTTTCATAAAGAATACAGTCTAATCCACAATGATCCAGATTAAGATAATTATACTTGCTGAATTCCCTGTGATGTTATGAGTTCTTGCCTCCAGTAGTCATTTTCTATTTTTCAAATCTTATCAGTTTTAAAGCCTTGTCAGCCATGCAAATCTAAAATCTTTTTTTTTTTTTTACAAGAGTTCCACAAAGGCTAACTGTGTCAATTATAGATTTGCAGTCATTTAAGGACAGGAGAAATGAGCCAGTGGAGTAGAAAAGCTTTATTATAGCACCATCACTGCCGAAAGCGTGATTGACTGTAGCATTTTGTTCACTTCAAAGTGTTTGAGAAGATAACCGGCGACGGCAGCCACCGACTGCGCTGGGAGCATCTCGCACGGCCTCCAGCGGGTGACCTTACACAACCCCGTGGAAGCGCACGACATGGAAACAAGACCATTTAAGTCTCGTCCTGCAAATCTGCCAACGCCGCACGCAATACGTGACCCGGTCGCGTAAGAGCCGTGTGATGAAACCAGCTGATTTACAGTCTTACCTTGTTATGTTGCCCTCATCCATCTGGCATGAATTTTTTGCGTGGTGAGGTGAGGAGGCTGGAGACCTACCGGGGGGGCGGGGGGGGGGGGGGGGGTTTTCCCTCCGTTTTTTTTTTTTTTTTTTTTTTTTTTTTNGGGGGGGGGGGGGGGGGGGGGGGGGGGGGGGGGGGGGGGGGGGGGGGGGGGGGGGGGGGGGGGGGGGGGGTTTGTCAATATGATAGAAGCCAGATAATCCACAACTTGTAGGGTTGTGTGTAATAACATGGCAGGAAATCCGTCGTGCCGCAGCACGTGGAGAGATGTGAGGCAGGCAAGATACCGGGGCAAGATCATATGTATATATTTAAGAATATACAAAATATAATATCTTTACTCTGTTTTTATTGCTTTCCTTTTGCTTAGCTCACACTTTGATCAGGAATGATGTACGGTTTTACCAATTTGTGCAACTGGATATTTTACTGGAGCAGCTTAAGCGCCTTTGCATCAGATCCGAACTGCTAAAAAATCCATTTTAACCCTTAGATAAACCCCCCCCCCCCCGCCACCCCTTCAGCTGCTTCCTCTGCGGTCACAGCTGAGCTTGTTTGTGAGAATGAACGTACATTAAAAGACACGTAATAAAGAAAACTAGAGTCGGGACACAAAATAAATAGACGGTCGTCATCGTGCCATGTGACTCATCTTCCCGTCTCCCTTTAACTGTTACCACTGACGCCATTCCTGTTTTTAACATCAGCGTTACGCTACCCAAACATTCGCGAGGTAGAAACACGCCATTAGTTATTATTCCGCCCCCGACTGTATTACTGCAGGGCCGTCCCTGGGACTTGAGCCAGCAACCTTCAGGTTATGAGTGCGTGTCCCTGACCGCCAAGCCTGCGCACCACCAGCAAATAAATATTTAAACTATGCTGCCGACAACACGTGGATGATGAGTTCACAAACTTTCACAACACCCGAATCTTGCTTCGAGTAACATAAACAGTCAGGTGCGTGGGCGTTTTGAACTTTTTAAGGCAAAATTGAGCAATCGGTTTGTTTTAAACTTAACATCTGAGTTTGTGGCTCATCAGTTCTTCTCCCTCAGGAAAGTACATGTGTGATGGGCTCCCAGACACAGCGACTGCATTTTTTTTTTTTTTTACCACAATGACAGTGATTATGAGGTAAAGGGGCCGACAGTAGAATCAGAGGCATTCGGATTCCTTGCATAATTTATGTTTTTCCCTTGTCCCCAGATGTTGGGTCATCCTAATAAAGAAGAGAAGAAATCCATCCAAACGCAGACAGCTCTTTGGCTAAAAGTCCGAGGTGCCACCCAGGGGCACAAACTATGTCCTTCGCCTTGCTACCTGTAACGCACCCCGCATTATGCGATCGGACACGTTTTGCTGGTCGTCACACTGAACCAAAAAAAAAAAACTTCCCGTGTGAATTAGAGAGCAGATGACAGAGTCCCGTCTGCGGCGTCTTTCTTTATGAAGACCGTGTTTTCTTTACTCCGACCATCGGTGTCACACGATGTGATGCTGCCACCGCATGAAAGGTTTTTCCTCTCCTGGCGTTGTGTATTTAACAAGAAATGCTTAAACATCATTAAACCGATCAAACATTGATCTTAAACACGGCAATATTCCCTGATGTGCTTCTGGATCCTGTGAGGGAGACTTCATCTTCAAACGTTCTTTAATGTCACACTCCTCCTAACAACAAAAAACTCATTAATCGGCGTCAGATCCATCGCACGGACGGTCAAGAATACTTCATCAGTAAGCATCAAATAAAGACGTGAAACAATACTTTTAATATCACGAGCCGCTGAGAATTCCTCCTGTCCCACAGTCCCACATGACTTATCACACGGCACCACATTCCGAAAACATCCCCGTGCAGCGGGTCACTTTAGGACAACACAGCACACTTCTGCAATAGTGGCACTTTGCTGTTTTTGTTTGCCTCGCAGCAAGTTTCTTCTTTTCTTGCATACGGGGAGATTTAACTGAGCTTAGGTTTCGGGTTTAGAGATGAATATAGCGAAGGTGTCATGTTTGGGCCTGGATCAGGCCACATCCTGGTTAGAAGCCCTGTCCAACAAAGCCTACTGGATATTCTTCATTTTACTTTCAAAACAGGAGGGAAAAAACATTTATCAAGTGGTAACCACAACTCAGCAAAATGGCCAGAATTTAGGACCAACTATGTTAGATTTTTTTGGGTTCTAGGCAGAGACCCAGCAGTGTCATCATTTGACAGCATCCAGCTGAGGACTGTTATTTCCCACAGTGCACAAACAGCCAGCAATTCCACCGTCTTTTTGTAATAAATAGTGGCTCATCAACTCATATTCCAGTCCTAAAAACAGCATCTTTGAGGATTAATTTAACGTTACTTATGTTAACTTAAATATTGCCAAACATTTCTGGGAATTTCTGGAAGAAACACGATTGTAATCTTGCTTGTCATTGGTCTACATTGGGGGGGGGGGGCATCAGCAATGAATCCTGGAAAGATGCTACAGCACTTCACTCTCTCACTCCATCCCTCTCTCACTGACTCCATCCCTCTCTCACTCATTCACTCCCTCGCTCCATCCCTCTCTCTCTCACTCACTCACTCACTCACTCCATCCCTCTGTCACTCACTCACTCCATCCCTCTCTCACTCACTCACTCCATCCCTCTCACTCACTTACTCATTCACCCCCTCCCTTACTCCATCCCTCACTCATTCACTCACTCATTTTCTCCCTCATTCACTCACTTACCCCCCACTCACTCCATCCCTCTCTCATTCACTCACTCACTTACCCCACCACTCACTCACTTACTCACTCATTCACTCAGTCACCCCCCCACTCGCTCACTCCGTTCCTCACTCCAGCCCTCTTTCACTCACTCACTAACTTACCCCCCACTCACTCACTCCATCCCTCTCTCACTCACCCCACCACTCACTCACTCACCCCCCCATTCACTCACTCCGTCCCTCACTCCAGCCCGCTCTCACTCACTCACTCCATCCTTCCCTCATTCACTTACCCCCCACTCACTCCCTCGGTCACTCACTTACTCATTTATTCACTCCTTCACTCCCACACTGTTACTCCCTCCTTTCCCTCCTCCTTTCCTCACTCACTGCCTCAGTTACTCCTTCACAAACTCCCTCCCTCACTCAATCACTTCCTCCCTCACTCGTTCACTGCCTCACTCATTTACTTGCTCACTCCCTCCATCCCTCCCTCCCTCCCTCACTCGCTCGCTGGCTCTGTCCATAACCACTTGTCCCCGGCCCGGCTGTGGTAGGCCGCCTACTATTTTATATTAAAGTACCATAACTGTTATTTCAAACTAATTACTTCTGAGGATAAATCTGTCACCCTACAGTGGACCGCTTTCCCATCCAGGGTGTAGTTTCTCAGCCCAGCGCCAGTGATTCTGGGATGGGCTCCAGACCACCGTGACCCAGTCAAGGGTAAAGCAGTTATAATAATAATGGATGGACGGATGGACAAGTCTGTGTGACACATGTATTTTTCTTAAAATTAATTGTGTTGTTTTTTTTCTGCTGGCACCGTTTGTTTTAAGCAAATCAAACTCTCGCAGTTAGACAAAGAACAGCTGTTCGCTGCTGGAGGAAGAGGAACGGAAAGAGTCCAGAAAGAACGTTGCTGCGATACTGTCCCCCAAGTCGCGCGTTTGGACGCGAGCCGAGCAGCGAGGGGTAAAACGCGGTGTATGTCAAGACGGCTTTAAGAGCGACGGCTCCTTCCCCGCCTCCCGGGCCCTGGGCCGCTGCCAGCCTGGCTGGGCGAGTCTTGGGCCCGATCCACCGAGCTCTTCCCGCTCCAGGGACTTGGACGGATCGGGGCATTTCAACAGGAGGACGTGTCTCTCCTCATGCCAGTGTTTGCACTGGGGGGAAAAGTGCGAGTGACTAAGAGCGCACAAGGAAATGGGCAATTACAATAGGATTCCTTCAGCGCTAATCCGGCCTTGGCTCCGGCCCCCTGAGAAAGGTCACGTAATGTGAGCGTTTGAAGGATGATTAAGTACCATATATGATGACCCCCCCCCGACTTTTATTCGTGCACCTAATACCAAGGCCAGGTTTTATCTCCAAAAATGCAAATCTAAGCAGCTTTCACACCATAAATCAGTGGTTTTACTATATTATAAACATACTCAGAGGGTGTACTTTGGTATCTTTAACTGGCTTCTCTGGGTCTAAGTGGTTCAAAAAAAAACCCTACAGTGAATGGGGGACATTGTCCACATTATTCCAGGATAGATCATCTATTATATGCTTTGTTTCAGCATCACCAAGTACAGCACTTTGGTTACTTTTCCACATTTATTGTCACTTTTCAGGCTTCATCGGAACTTATGGCGCAGAGGCAAGGAAACGGCGCACAAGGATGGACTTGAGCAAAGATAACAGGTTATAACAGGTGGTGGAGAAGATTCTTCATAAAGCTGGTGGGAAAAGTGCACTTTCTGCTCTCTCTCGCTCTCTCTCTTTCTCTCTCTCTCCGGTCTTTGTGTCGCCGGTGTCGTGTTTCCCGCCGAGCGCCGCGCGGGCACTGCGTGTTCCACTGTAAATATTGACGTCTCGCCGCGCGCTCAATGGGAAGGAGCCCCCCGCAGCGGATCTACGCAAACCAATCAGCGCACGTGGGCTCATTACACCTCTTCTTCTTAACAGATCATTAATGTCACGGATGCGTCAAACATTGACATCCAGCTCGGGTCAAGACACCGCATAAATACGGCGGTGCGGTGGTCGCGCTCCGTAGAGACTCACACTGAGACACACACTTCTCACTTGCCTTTTTTTTCCATTTTGATTTTTTTTTAATATCTATTTTTCCTTTTCTCCCCGTTTGTGATGAGCGGATTATTGCTGAGGTGCCCCTGGGTGGGGGTGGCGCTGTGCGTTGCGCTCCTGCCCCCGGCGCTCGGCTCGCCCCTGCTGCCCCAGGAGCCGCTCCGCTGCGCTCCCTGCACGCCGGAGAAGACGCTCGACTGCCCGGCTGTGGCCCCGGGCTGCGCCGAGGTGCTGCGGGAGCCGGGCTGCGGGTGCTGCCTTGCGTGCGCGCTCGCCAAGGGCGACTCGTGCGGGATCTACACAGCGCCTTGCGGCTCCGGCTTGCGCTGCGTGCCCCGAGCGGGGGATCCGCGACCCCTGCATTCGCTCACGCGGGGCCAAGGCGTGTGCGCGGAGGTGTCCGAGGTGGAGCGGAGCCAGAGCCCGGGTACGTGCCTCAGCAGCGCGAGACGAACTGTTCACGCGCACCTCGAATTGCGGTCACTTGCCCAGCTTTGCGCGACCGGAGCAGCACTTAAGCCTTTTTTTTTTTTTAAATGTTACAAAATGCTCGGTGATATATTTGTTGCATCTGCAGCCCAAGTTGAACTGCGCTGTCCTGGTCCTGCTTGCAGATCACGATGACACGGAGACGGACGCGCGGAACGATCACGCCCCGGCCGCGCACTACCCCGCACCCGGCAAGCCGTTCGACCCGCGCGTGGCCGCCGACGCCCAGGAGAGCATGAAAGCCAAGGTGAACGCGATCCGCAAGAAGCTCACAGAGCAGGTGAGCCCGCGCTGCGCGCCCCCGCGACACTGCGGCCGCGCCGGAGCCGATCGTTAGAAAACGTCGCAAGGACGTTATAAGAACGTTTAAAAAAGAGCATCAACGTGCGCGCTGCGGCTCGTGCGTGTGGATTTAACATTAACCACCAGGGGGAACCCCTGGGCTGGAAATACCACGGTATAGTGCAGTACAGTAGAGTACAGTAAACCGAAAGCGAACGGACCTACAGTGCGGTTCTAGTGTTTCAGTGTGAAAACCGGGTTGTGAATCACAGAAAAATGTCAGTTTATGTGACACTTTATAAACTGAATAACAATACACTTAAAAATAGTACCATTGCATGGTGTGTGTGTGTGTGTGTGTGTGAGGGAGAGATATGAGGGGGCTCCTGGTACTCTTGTTGTTCCCCAGTTCAAATCCCACTCCCGCTGTAGTGTCCTTGATCGGGTTACTGGCCTTGAAGGGATACAGAATAAATACCCTGCTGTATAAATGGATAAATCAGGGCTAATGTGACAGCTTAAGTTGCTCGGTAAAATTTAATAATAGTATGTCATTCAGATACGACAAGCCTGGACTCTCTGTAAGCCCACCGAGAAGAAACATGTTGAGGCGGTACTTGGCGCGGCAACCCAAACAGCTGACTGGGAAGGCTGTGCAGCTCAGCTGCATGTACCGTGAATTTACCCATAGTTCACCTCCTGCCTTCCTGCTTGTCTGCATCGTTGGCAGGGTCCGTGCCACATGGAGCTCTACAGGGCCCTCGAGAAGATTGCCAAATCTCAGCAGAACCCGGGAGACAAGCTCACCAGGTTCTACCTCCCCAACTGTGACAAGCATGGCTTCTACAAGGCGAAACAGGTAAGGGTCCCACCCTCAGTCGTGGAACAATGGTGGGGTGTAAGCCCCCCCCCCGGGCTCTGTTTTCACCTTGGATACCGTACTATTTGACTGTGATGTCACTGGGCCGCACGCGGGGCATGACGGCACACGCCGAGCTGCGCTACACCGAACCAGCCCATGCGCACGACGGGTAGCAGGGATCTCAGCACGCACCTCAAGCTGGCGACCGTGATTTACACACGACTAGCCTGACGCCACGTCCACCTACACGCACACCGGTCCTCCGAAATCTGGTTCAATCACAGAAAAGGAAGGAACAAGACAGTGGTGACGGCTGCTTTAGGTCTTGCGTCCTTCTTTTGTCCCCCCTGCAGTGTGAGACGTCTTTGGAAGGCCCAAGAGGGAAGTGCTGGTGTGTCTCCTCCTGGAACGGGAAGCGCATCCTGGGCTCCAGCGATGTCCTCAGTGACTCCGAGTGTCAGCAGGAGCTCACCCACTAGCGGCACATGGGCCAAGTCGTCTTTTTATACCTATTTATTTCCTTTTGATTCAGGTACATTGTCTGTGATTGTTAACTGTGCCCCCCCCCCCTTCCTGGGTGTGAAAAAGACTATTTTTTTTCTCAAAAGTAAATGGAAAAAAATTAATCTATTTACAATATATCTTTATTTATTTAAACTTTCTGTATGCATATGGGTATTAAATATTTGTAATTATTGTAACAATATTTATATAAATATGTTGCCTTATTTTTTGTATCGATGTACATAGGAGAAGCATGTAAATCTGCATTCTAAGCAACTCCATCGCAAGGCTTACCTCACCCCACCCTTTCTCAAGGTCTAATACTATTTAAGTTTCATTTTTTGTTTTGAAGGAACAGACAGTTATTGTGACGCATTTCGCCAGACGGCTGTGTTCTTTTGTGCCATTTTGTGCCACTTACTAAGGGCTTCCTTGGGTGTTTGTTTTTTTTTTTTGTTCTGTTAACTCCTTCGATATGTTTTAACTGGGCTTTTCCCGTGGGCGTGGTGCCTGAACAGCCTTTCTGTCTCTCACTACACCTGTGTCATTGTGAGAAGTTGAGCACTAACATCAGCTACTTGTGTTACCTTAAAGGGTAATTAAACGGGTCCGAACCTACCTCTTGTTTTGCATTGTGATCCAATTTTTAACCTGTGACGCACCCCAAAAAGTGCACAGGCTGGCGTTGCCAGGTCTAGGACACTCTGAAAGCAGCCGTGTCCCACTCTCCCCTCCGCTTCTCTCATCCTCCTGCTGACTGCTGTGACCTGTCTCTCCTTATCAACTGTATGTATACTTTTGTAATTAATTTTGTTTAATGTAAATGTGTATATATAAGTTATATATATATATATATATATATATATATATATATATATAAAACTTAATAAAACTATCTTCAGTAAAATATTTGGATTTGCTTGTTTCTGCAGATGAATTAACTTGTGAAGAGATATGAAACTAAACTATTTAAAAAAATCACCATTTGGCTGCTGGCTTTGTCCAGAATGATGGGGATTTATATGAAGTGGAGCGTTTTGAGAGCGATGCGTAACTATTCGCAGGGCTCCGGTCTTCACACGCACACACCACCTACCTTTTTTTAGGCTCTGTTTGTTTTGGAGGCCAGCTGGCATCTCCCAAGACCCCAGTCTGCACCGGCTTCCTCCTCTCCTATATACTTAGCCATATTTATTTATTTACAACCGTATTTACCGGTTTACACCAATAAATCACAACTTTTTATTTTGTGGATTCAGGTTTTTTCCCCTCAGTTTCACCAGTGCCTTTCATAAAATGTTGTTTTACATTTCCTCCCTAAAACTGTTTGGCTTTTTAGCCCCCACACAGTGAATTTCAAGTCCTTGCTACCTCACTAACCATATAATGCAATCACTGCATACAGACTGAGCTATAAACTGCTTCCGCTACGTCATTTTATTCCTCTTCATTTCCATCTTGAATTAAAGTTTTTTTTTTAATCTAAGCCATTTTGTGTACGTTAATGTCAGCTTCAGTTCTCGGTCGCCCCAAAATTCAAGCTGTTGTGTCACGTGGGTCAGAGGTTAATCTGGCCACATCTTGTAAATCCCCCCCCCCCTCAGAGGAGCAGGGCTGCTTGCAAGACACCGGGCATAAATCAAACCAAACAGCTACAGCACTAACTTAAAATAGTGTTTATTTAAAAAAAGACATTAAATACAAATTACATTTCAATAGAATCGTTTTCTTTCTCAAAGAAAAGAATAGCTGTGATTTTTTTTCTAGTTTAGTAACATAACATTTTTAAGAATCAATTTTCTTCAAATTTTACTTTAAAAGAAAAACAGCACAATTACCCGTGAAAACAGAAATCCTTACCAGACCAGCAGAAAAAGTGACACGTTATCCTTGGTTAGACTCACTGCTACAGTACAGGTAGGAGTGACCGCACAACAGGATCACGGCTAGCATGTTCTTACAACGACAGGTCTATAGTAACAAAGAATGCAGGCTGCATTGTCCTATAAGTGAAAAAAAGAGTATCTGGATACCTGTGAACTGACTTTTGTAGTGTTATGCGGCTGAAAAGCAAAAAAAAAAAAAAAAAAAAAAACAAGATTTAAATATTATTTAGTGATTATATTCCCAAAATATGCTGTTTTTTCTGTTGTGCAATCAGTAAGTCATTGAATCATTTTTAAGAAAAGGTATAGTTTGGATCAGCTTATATATCCTTTTAGATAAATATGCTTAAGTACTGTATATATATATTTATATATCCAGACACACAGCTGGCCAAGGACAAAAAAAAACATCAAAATGTTTAGGAGGGCCATAGCCACCAAACAGACATACATTATGATGCCCTCCTCAAATCAAGTTAACGTATTTGAACAGAAAGGAAATAGCACCAGAATTTTTTTTTCCCTCTTTTTTTTAGCATAAGTGAATAACCAATTATATGCTACGGAGCTACTGGGAAGACGATCCACATTGGCACCTCCCACTTTTCAAGTCATTACACAGGATTTGGCGGAGGAGAACTGGACCGTGATTCGCTACTGATGAAGTTCTTATTTTTCTACTTTCTGATCGATGATGTTCGTTTTGTCGTCATTTGGTGGACCCCCCCCCGACTTGTTCGCCTTAGCGTGACGCGTCGGGATCGGATTTCTCAAGCACCTCGGGAAATGTCTGGGTCGATTTGGGACGTCGCTTACGAATCGTACCCTGGCGGCCACCTGTTTGGATTTGCAGGGGATGAAGATGGAGTGAGGGGTGGGTCTCCTGGGGAGGCAAGAGCAGTTTGGCTACAACAAAGAGTCATAGAAGAGAGGCAGTGGAGTCCTTACCCCGCTGGCCAGGCCACTCACAACTCACACACACACACACACACACACACACACACACACACAAACACACACACAGACACACACTTGCGGCATCAGTCACTGGCCGTATCAGGACACAGGAGTCGTAGAAAGTTTGCAGCTAGGCACACTGACCGGTGAAAGCAGAGCGGCTGCAGGAGAGCAGAACAAAGATAAGGCACAATTTGTGGCGAAGCTCCTCTCTCACCTCAGTGGGACAGGGAGCTGCAGAGTCTTTTTTCCATGACTAGAAAGTGCTGTCATTTACAGGCATGTGCTGTGAGCATATGGCCGCTGGCGGCACAGAGCGTGCGAGGCCCACAGACCACATGGGGGGTGTGTGTCAGTGGGAGCACGAGCATGCGTGGAGCGAAAGCGGAAAAGCTGAAGCCAGTCGTGTGTGTCTGGGTTCGTGTGCAAGTGTGTATGTTGCGTGTGGTGGGGTGTAACAGTAATTCCGCTACTGGGAGAAAACAGCATGGGGCGGCAGCCGGATGTGGAGGAGCTCCTTCATCTCTTTTAAAACCCTGAGCAATGATGGACAGCAGGACAGGGGGCACCTCCAACCCAGAAGCCTCTCTGTTCTTGTCTGTCGACAGACGTGCACACATCAGGGCGTCCGCTTGCAGAAACTGTCTGCATCGGCGTGGATATTCATGCCAGACATTACAGCTCAGTTGGTCTCATGCAGTTCTTAGTGAGTGGAAAACCCCTCTTAGCTTTACAGAAGTGCCTCCTCTCTCTAAAAAAATAGTGCACATTTCAGGTTTACTTATACATATGTATATTTCTAGCTTTCTCTCATGCTTCGTCGCACAGATTTTTTAAGGACTTTTGATGCTCCCTATGCACAGTATAGAAAGCTGTAAGAAGTGAAATGTCATGGCCTAGCTGTCGTCTCCAGTCCTCGCAGGCTCCCCGCTCTCCTCCCTTCGGGTCACACGGTTGCCGTGCCAGGCCAGCTCCTTCAAAGTCTTTGTACAGTTCTTGTGTGCACGACCCCCTCGGAGCAGAGCGGGTTCTCTCTTCTCTCTCTGTCCCTCCCTCGCAACTCACTTGCTCTCCAGGTTGTAGCACTGCGCCTCGCCTTTCTCCTTCCCATTATAGCCGGGCAGGGGCTGCCCGTACTTGTCTACACACCAGCAGTAGCCTCGCTTCCTGCCCTTGGATGGACGACACTGAGTAGACAAGC
This sequence comes from Arapaima gigas, assembly GCA_900497675.1. NCBI lineage: Eukaryota > Metazoa > Chordata > Actinopteri > Osteoglossiformes > Osteoglossidae > Arapaima > Arapaima gigas. The sequence continues at coordinate 1,302,056 of UFQX01005272.1, read as the reverse complement.
AGAAGGAGAAAAAGGGGTGGGGAGGGGGTTGAACATCAATATGAATTCTGGAGACCATAAACCTAACATTGATCTGTCACAGTGGGTATCAGAAGAGGAGAGCACCCTGACGCAGAGTTGGCTTTAGCTGTCTCTGTAGGGTCCAGCAAAAGCAGGAAACAGGACACTTCCCAGTCTCTAAGACAGAGCGCAGGGTTAACTCCGCTGAGCCTCAGAAATCTCTGCCCTTGGATGCGCTTCAAAAACTCGAGCAAAGTTAAACATGACGTTCACTGGCAGGAACACCGGCCTGCTATCCATGTGATGTCCAGATGGGAGACATCCCCTGCCCTGTTAAATCTGGCACATGGACAAAACTTACAAAAAAAGTACAAATTCCTCCCAGAAGGTCTGATTTTCATTCTTTATTATCTAGCCTGACTAGGTAGCGAGGCACGAGTCCCTGCAGAGTGGTGCAAAATCACTGATCATACCTACAACGTACAGTCACTAAAGGCTGGGGATGCATGAAGCACAAATTGTCCCATCTTCTACTGCAAATACAAACAGCTCAGATGAGCAGGACAGTCGTGAAGGTGGTCCTCCTCCCCCAAAACACCCCCCCCCCTTATGTTGTTTTTGCTAGTCCTTTACACTGGCAAGCTGTTCTCCAAGTGGACTAGTAGTGCTTCATAGGTGTGGTGATCAGAGTTGGGTTTCTCCTTCTGGGTCAGTGGGGGCATGTCACTTGAGACCTATTTTTCAAAAGGTAGAAAGAGAGTGTAAAGGCAAACAAAAATGTGCTAAAATAACTGCAGAGACCCATTTGAGGACCACAGTTAACCAGAGGTCTATTCTAGGCTTTTGGCACGGAGTCAATGATCTGTTCCTGATTACACAGAACGGACCCAAATTACGGGGACGACAAATGGCAGACACGTTGACTGGGGGGGGGGGGGGCATCTCGTTACCCTAACTCTCGAACCCAGACCTGTCTCCTCCTCAAGACATAAGTGTTTAGACATGAGTGCCGTGCTGTTTGCCAGTTATGCAGATGGATGGATCCAGAAGCGAACATCTCTTGCGCAAGGTAGGCCCACTTAACACTTTTGGAGAAGTATGCCGCTGTATAAGTTGATATACAGCAGATACAACATTTCAGACTCTACTAATACCTTGGTTCGATCACCAGGGTGATGATCTTGATGCAAACCCTGCTACATCACTGGCGTGTGGTGTGCTGAGGGAAAGGTATGTGCAAAGGTGTGGCTGTCCGTTCCACATTACAAATAGAGTTGGAGGCAGAAGTGGGATGATCTGAACAGTTAAAACAAGACCAACATGGGCTTTTAAAGCTTATGAACAAAGCCAGCTCAGCCCGGTTTTGGCGACGGACATTTGGTTTGCGTGAAAACTCCCCTTTTCGGTCTTTGCTTAAAACTTAAATGGGTATAACTGTAAAGCTATCAAAGTCACTTGGGATAAATGCATCTACTAAATAACTTGTATTCTATATTTTGCCTCTGTATTTTTGCCTTGCTCCACCTCGCCTTTACGGTAGCCTCTAATCCCACCCTCATATGTAATGATTCCTATTTTAACAGCCAGGTTCTATTTTGGACCCATTGGGCCAGATAAATTGGTGGAGGAGTGCTTAGGAGCGCTTAACATTGTGTTCTGATAAGGGTCTACTCATGATGAGGGGTGTAGTGGGAGGGGCTAGTGCAGTCTGAGAGAGAGAGCGAGAGTGAGAGAGAGAGTGAGAGAGTGAGTCCGTGCACATTTTCTACAGCCCCCACCTCCAGCACTTCCGAGTGTCTGGACAGCTGCCTTTCTGGACGTGTATGCATTCGGACTGCTCTGGCTATTCTCTAGCCAGCCCAGCACACCAGACCATGTCCTGTTCCACTGTCAAAATGTCAGCGTACCTTTAAAACCACCTTGGCTACAGTATCAACACCCCCCAAGACTACATTGCACCAGTTCCATTGCCTACATTTATTTATTTACTTCCTTTTATGTTTTTAAGTTACCTTTGTTGTCCTTTAAATACAAATAATTAATACACAAACAGTATCTCTACCAAATGTCATACCAAGTACACCAAATGTTTTTTTCTTCTTGTATAACACGTTTTTTTGTCCGAAAACATGTTAAAAGTGCTTTCATTTCAGCGCAACACTTCTTAGTCAAAACCCCTAACAAGATGGAGTTATAGCTTTGCGGCAACCATGCTATTGCTATAATTCAGATCTTGACAGAGCACGTATCATTTATGGTATAGAGACATAATGCCAGCATTTATAGTGAATATGAAGAATGTTTGGCTGCATGGGAATTAAAAAGAAATCATAAAAACCACAAAGTAAATACGAGGTCATAAAATGATCTACACAACCCGAGGAACCTCTGCCCCCTCCTCCTAGCTGGAGGATATTGCTTTTCTAAATAACTGCAGCTAGAAAAAAATAGATAGTAAAAGTTGCGTCGGTTTAAAAAAAAAATGATTGCAGGTCAACAAGAAAACGTACATTAAACATTGACTGCGACGTAATATAAATATTACTTTGGTAGTTTGACGGCACAGGAAAATAACTGAATATAAATATATAAAATCACTGACTGGGGCTTCGACTTAGCCATTTATTATAAACCAATTGTGGGCACCATGTGATCTCAAAATGCCTTTGGATTTATTTTTGTAGGGCTTCTCGAATGAGTCAGGCAATTATGGGGAGCACTCTTTGGGGGGTTGGGGAGGGGAGGGGGGTTGTGTGTGGCGGGTGGCCACCTTGACGGCCGTCCTCGAGGGCACTGCACTAGGTGGTCACTCCTGCACCCCCCCGGCCCGTTTGCCCACACGGCATCTTGAGACGATGGTCCGCGCGCACTATGATTAGCAACCCGGAGTCCACGGGCCAGAAATTCCTTCACTCACACTCACCGCTTTCATGGAAAATTTCAAGCGATCCTCAAACCCCCGCGTACACACTCGCACACACGCGCTGCCCGACACCCCTCCAAAGACACACAGAGACACGCTCACACAACCTCGCACACAAGCGCAAACGTGCACTGTTTTAAAAAAAAAAAAGCAAAAGTTTAAAATGCTAAAAGGTTTAAATGCTATCCATTGATTTCCCCACAAAGCCACCGTTTCTGTCCTTTCTGGCACCCTGATCCGTACAATAGCATTAATCTTGGGATAAAACTGGTGAGAGTCGGCAGGCAGGAGACTGACGGGGGTTTGCACTGCCCACAAACACTGTGCCAGTTCATATAATTACAGCTATATTTAGCCCTTGCTGCAAGCTGGGCAGGTATGGTTGCGCTAGTTATGGCTTCTACAGAGCTCCACTCAGATTTCAAAACTTATTTCTGGTGAGAGAGGAGCCGCCAGTCGGCCATCCTGCTCGCTCCTGCGTGAACAGCCAATTTTTTTAAGGTTCTGGCCACCTGCATGCATGTGCATGCCACTGCTAGGATGTTCTGCTAATGTCGGGTGGATGAGCACAATTTACTACGCTTTCGCAACTTTGCATGTATGAATACACACACACACACACACACACACACACACACACACACATTTAGAATATGGGCAAAATATGTGTCCCAAAGGTGCATCTTATACATGCATCTATTTACAGCATTAAATTAATCTATTTTTCTGAAACCCAGGCGGAGGCTTTCCTGATCAGTCCTGGAAATGCGCAATTCGATTCAATTTATTTATATCGACTCAGTTTCACTGCCACATGTGGGCACTGCTGAGCGAGCTGAGCTTGGAGCGGTGAATCTGAATCCCAAGTATCACTTGAATACATCCAGCTTTAAGGAAACAATAGTGTTCTGTCCACTATAAAGCACCACCATGAACAGGTCTCCTCTCTTCGAGCCCAAAGGGAGGTCAGTAACTTCAAATGCTCAAAGTACATGTTCCACCCACTGATATAATGAATATTCATTCCACTCAATGACTAAAAGAGTGCACCAATGGCAAGACTTTTGTTTTCAATCACCCACCAAGCTGCCATGTATCATTTCATAATACTGTTATCATGAGCCACTGTGAGCATGAATTATCCGGCAGCAGTCCACTTGACAGCAGCTCGGCGCCTTCGTGTTGTGTCACGTTGTTATAAATACTGACACAATTTTTGATTGCGGCAGTAGAGTTACAACACTTTGTGGAAGTAAATGTTACTAAAAACACTGCAAACTGCTCTCAGAGTTCACCAGGCAAAAAAAAAAAAAAAAAAAAAAAAACAACTCTTCTTTTGGTGGCACATTCTTTGCCTCTTAGAATCAGCCATAGGGGTTGGTGTGACTCGTGACTTCTGAGAATTAGTCCAGTGGCTTATGTGACTCATCTTTTTCTGAGAATAGTTCCACTGGGCGGTGCTGGGTATCGGCCGGACCGAGGCGCAGCGCGTTCAGCACCTCGGACAGCTCTTCAAACAGGTGCTGTATTGCGCTCGGCCGGGAAGGTGGAACCACTTCCTGCCCAACTCTAAACGTGCTCCTCCGCATTGCCGGTTAAAAGGGCTCTTCTGCCCCACACCCATCACAGTCAGCCAGAACACCCACAAAATGACTCACCCCACCTTCAGCACCTCGGACAGCAACTTTCAGCGGGAGCGCCCCTTGATTTACACTGAAGCACCTAAACGTACACGCACGATTCTTTTTGACGTTTTTCCTTGTCCCTGTGAGCGGGCCGATGCTTCCAACAGCCACAGAGGTGCTACTCTCAAACAACGACAAGCAAGCGGGAGAGGGAATCATTTCAGAGCCACATGAAAATTCCGTGAAAACCCACCTCTCTCTGATATGTTACCCAACACAGGTGGAAAAATGTCCAGTACGCAGAAAACCCTGCTGTCGAAACAGCACACTTTCTTAAAGTCTTCATACTTTTCCCAAGCAAGCAGTTTCAAACACCCCCCCCCCCCCACATTCCCACTCCCCCATCCATCCCCACTGCATTATTCCCTGTGGGTCTGCTCTGCCACTGCACAGGGGCTTGAGCAGAGACCTGCTTACCTGCTTCTTCTTGTAGAACCCTTTCTTGTCACAGTTTGGTATGCGAAAACCCTTTGGGTTGAGCACGTTGATGATTTTAAGGCCGTTCAGAATGCTCTCCATCTCCCTCCGACAGGGGCCCTTCGAAGGAGACAGGAGACCAGCGTTAGCACAAAATCAAATACATCTCAAATTTAAAAGTTTTAACTATCCTGCTTGACTGCAGACATCTGTCTCTTTTTATAGACAGGAGCTGTTCCGTTTCCAGGAACCAGGTTCAGCCAGCTGAGAGAGAGGCCACGTCTGAGTCACACCCCCCCTCCAAATCAACCCACATTATCTGTTGTTGAGTGACTCACAAATTCCAGTCATCATTTCATTACTCACCCACCGGTTAAACAATGTTGTAACTTCGAGGGATAAACACAAAGGGGCATTTTGCCCAAAGCTTTGATTGAAGTTGTGGTTCAGGGCACGTTTCCATTCCCAAGAGAGGTGGGTACAAGCACAGGACCACTTTGCATTTACATGTATTCATTTAACTGGCACATTTCTCAGGAGCAACTTACAAGGTTAAGATGCTTACAGTCATTTACCCATTTATAAAGCTAGGCATTTTTGGGGAGCACTTAAGGTTAAGTGCCTTGTTGATGGCTTGTGCAGGCTGAGGTGTGATTCAAACCTAACCCTCAGCAACTCAAAACACTACACTGCTTGCAAACCTTAAGTTCCACCCCAATGGCCTTCTGTGTGCCCTGAAAGGCTGCCGTTTGTTTAGGTTCGGCTCCTCTGTACGAAGATGGTCTATTCAACCCCCCAGAATCCAAATCTGCATGTCCCAAAGCAGCTGAAAAGTTTACAAGGGCAGTCACCTGCGTCAACTGTGCTGTGCACAGCTTATGTGAAAACACAATGACTCAACAGCCTAAGGCTGCCAATCGGCGCTGAGGCAAAACTCTTTGGCATCGCATACAGCGGATGTATGGCAAGCCAGGCACCCCCATGGACGCCCCCCCGCCCCCACCAACTTTGCCCTGGCCCTGCACTGGGGGAACATTCCAGCCTGTCGCTGGCAATCAGTCAGTGTGAGGACCCCCCCCCACCCCCCACCTCTGCCCAGCTCTGTAGCATATGCAGTCATGTGCATGGGGAAGAGAAGGGCAGGGTGTTTGTGTGTGTCCGTGTGGATGGGGGTTTCTGAGCTCTGAGCCACCATGCGGGACACTGTTTATACAGAGCAGCGATGTGGATTTCATTACCAAAAATAAGGCCCTTCCCATAATTCAAGTGCATGGGAATATCTTTCCCCACTTCCCCAACACTGTCACATCAAAAGGCCTGGACAACTTTTATATGTCAGAGACAACATGTGGTTCGCTTCAAGCTAGGTTATGATGAACAAGATAACCCTTCAGTAAACCAAGTGTTTTAGGCCGAGGTACCAAAAACAGACAGTAAGGAGGCGCGTGGCGTTTGAAGTGCTGCCTGTTACCCTGAGAGCTGCACTACATCAGCCAACAGTCTCAGATGCAGGGAATTGCTCCTATATAGGGGGGCATCAGACAGTCTGACAAACTGCTCCAGACGCTGCAAGCGTACATTTCTCTGTAGGACTTAACTTGCTGCATTTCTTCAAGCTGTATGGGGTGATGTTATGTGAAAAACAAATCACCCTGCAAAGACCTAGTTGCCTGCGGCCCAACATGGCCCCGGCTTCCTGCAGAGGCCCAAAAACCCTTTAAAGAAACAGCTGCCTGGGCAGGTCTGCAGAAAGTCAAAGCCTGCAGTGCTGTGGAGACCCACCTGCCCTGTAGTGCCCCAGCTTCCTGTAGCCCTGTTGAGTCCTATCTTTCTGCAGCCCTGTGGAGGCCCAGCTTTAGTCAAAGTGCCATTCACTGCATAGCCTCTGCAACTGCTCGTTTATCTGGCCAAGAGGGGGAGGTATGAAGGGAGCGCAAGGGAGGGAGGTGGGAACCACACTCCACACAAATCACCACTTGTCCAGTATGCGAGGCCTCGCTGTTCAGGCATATGCAGGAAAATTAAAGTGTGACAAGGACTGGCAGGCAAAAATCAAGTGTGCTGTAATATGACTGGAATCTGGGAAGGCTTTCGGCTGCTTTGAGTCATCACTCATGTCCCTCGTGTCTGATTTCCTTGGCACCCATAACCACAAGCATTGCATTGAGGCTTGAACAATACAGGGACGAAGGGGGTCTGGACCACTTACATACTCCGTCTCCCGCTTGGACTCCAGGGAGAAGTTGTGCACGTCAGCACTGAGCCCACCTGAGACAGACTCCATTTTGTAGCTCTGGGATTTTTTTGACTGATCCCTCCGAATGACGTCTTCTTTGGCATAATGAGGAGGGCCTCTCTGCTCAGGCACCCTGAGGGTGCTCTCTGGCTCCAAGGAGCCCGTGGTATTGGTGTTCCAGTCCTCCTCCGGGTCCTGGACATTCTCTGTGCAGCACGAGAAAAAGAGGACTGTTAAATGTACAGTTTTACCCATTTAGACAACTCAGAATTTAATGGAGTGACTACAGTCAGGTTGCTTCCTTGAGGTACTCTAGCAGGGATTCCAGCGGGTTTTCACCTGACAAACTTCAGGTATTACGTCCAGGTTCTTAGCCATCACGCAGCTTCCAGCCCCCTGACGTGCATAGAAAACCTAAAATCGAACCTGTCAAAAACAGTGAACTTTCTACACTTAGTTTAGATGCCTGGTGCAAATAAAATGTTTATTATTGAGACATTTGCTGTCTCACTGAGATCTACATACAGGAGTTGCTTATACTGACGCCTTTAAAAAAAAAAAAAAAAGCCTAGCCGCACTGGAGGCTTCTCAAGCCAGCGGGGCAAAGTACTCCAAGTCACCCAGCCAACTAATAAACAGTAACATAGCTATTTGACATCAACAAATGCCCCTTTCCAGAAGGCACCGATCCAAGTGTACTGAAAGAAATTAGGAAATTTATTTATAGACCTCTGGCAAAGATTCCTGACAAATCATTAAAGACAGGGAAGGAGATCACCTGACCAAGTGGGTCGCAGATACAGCACTCAAATATAGGGAAAGGGCAGAATTGAGAAATTATATACTTTAGACCCATGAAACCCCAACCTGCAACATTATACAGAAGAGCTTAAGTAATCCAATGGACATTCTGGTAGATGTTTGTGTAAAGGGTGACAGTGCTGTTCAAAGTTACGCTGGATATGACTGAAAGCCCTTCAGGTGAACACCTTGTCACTTCCACAGAAGGTGGGATCACCATTTACAGTATTAAAATTAGGAATCCCTATTTTATTCACGTAAAAGCGAAAACCAACAACACACCTGTTTCTGAGTTGAAATTAATAAATTATTGGTGACACACTGCTAAAGCAATAATAATATAGCTGAAACTAAATCAGACATATTAAAATGTGCAATCTTACCAGGTGAAACTTTACATCGGTTCTAAAGAAAAAAAAAAAAATGTAAAACTGCACGCCTACGCTTAGAAAAATCATTTGGCGGTTTCTTAAAAATGACAGAATCCCAGAACTTCTGCTGTGGAATTAAGTGATGCACTGATTTGTTTGAAGATGGTGCAGCAAACCAGTGCACCATATTCCAGCTCTCTGCCTCCCCACCCCCCCCACCCCCGTCCACAAATGGATGGGGAGGTGCTACAGGCAACCTGGAGCACAGCTGTCGGCGTAGCTGATGGCCCTACAGAGCCGTCGCAGTGTCTGCTCCCTCCTAGTTCACCCCCGAGCACGAGATGGGGGAACTTTGTGGAGTAAGTAGAACCAGATTGCAGTGGCAGGGAGTGGCAGGCGTGCCGAGCATGTGGGCATACATGTACTTCTGCCTTCTGGATCAATTAGTAACCAGGCAACGCAGCAGCACTTCAGGGTCAAATGGTCTCCTAATGTCACTGTAACCAGTGGGACTCGAAATAGAAAACAACAACAACACACAAGCCTGTGGACTCTGCTTTAAAAATAAATAAAAAATCTGACAAACAGATAGAGATCCTATAAAAGATATATTTGGATACCTGCACAACATCAATATTTATTCACAATGTAAACTCTTATAGGTCTCCTGCAGTATTTAAAAGGTTTTTAACATCTTACTTCATTTGTTTGTATAATCTTGGCCAAGTAAACAATTTGAAATGCAGCACGCAAGCTCATTAAAAACGGGGAGTACAGTAAGTAGAAGACCCTTGGTGGACCTCAGCGCTGCAAACCGCTCAGGAGTGCAATTACATACCCCCAGCAAAGGGGGCGTCATTCCACAGCTCCAAAGGCAACCCGAGCCCAGACCCTGGGAGTCATCTGTTAGTAAGATTATCTCTCATCTGTGTTACATGTACACCTCCTCGTCACTAACATTTACTTCTTAAAAATAACTCCTCCTTCCTGCAAAATGGTGACAAGGTGTGTGAAGAGAAGGACACTCCAGTACATTATCATACAAGTTCCCGAGGCTCTCATAGAACGGATTTAAGTCATTTTTACAAAATTTTTACGGCCGATCACTGGAAACATGATGAGAGCAGCGCAGGAATGAAAACGAATGAGGTTGAGAGAGTCCACGCAGAGTGGAGGAGGTGGCGGCCACCATGTACAAAGACATACTGTCATTCTAACCCCAGTCACTCCCCGCGGGCGATCTTATCATCGTGGTCGTCAACCTTCATTCAGCTCATCGGTCCGTCCCAGGTGACCGACTTTACACTGATTTACCCATGTGTACAGCGGATTGATGTTACTGCCTCAGCTCAGGTAGAGCACAGAAGTTGGGATTGGATCCTGCAACCTTCAGACTACACGAGTACAGCGCTCATCTCCGCGGTCCTGCAGCTTCCTTCCGAAGCGCTGCTATTCAACACAGTAAACAGGGGTGGGGAGACCGCATGCTGGACACGGGTCCCGAAGGACTCTTATTCATAAAGTCCAGTTACTGCTTCGCTGTTCACGGCGACACGCTGACCCCCCGTTTCCACGGGACACGTGAGCACGCATCGCAGCCCAGCGTCTCCGGTGATCGTTCCTCCTCACCCGGATGGAGGGTGAGGATTCTTATAAAGCATAAAACTTGATTTTGAACAGTGAAAAATAATTTTAAAAAAAAAACACGCGAGAGTTCCACGCGCAGCCCACATTTTCGTAAAATCCCAGCAGTTACTGAAGAACCGTGTCAGCAGACGCGTCTAACTTATTACACGTGTTCCTTCATTTCGGTCACACTTACTTCCATACAATTCAACACGCTCGAGAAGTTGTGCAAATTTCCACGTGTCCAGCTTTAGAGAGCGCCGTCACAACTGAATGCGAACGGACGGACTTCGCTAAATCGCGCGCCCGCGGGGTACCGGCTACTTTGCGTCATTTTTGCTCCCGCAAGGGCGGTTAGTGTGAAGTGCTGGGGCAGCAGGCAGCGTCCCGTTTGGGACAGTAAGGTCTGTGGTTGAACCCCCCACCTGCTGTAGGTAGCGCCGTCGCTCAAGGTGCTGCGCTGGTAACCAATAACAAAGTGGGCAAATCTGCGCTGTAAGTACGTAACACTGTACGCCAACTTGGACAAAGGTGCTAAATCAAGGTGTTTAAAGCTCAGCAGCAGGTAATACAAACGCAGACACGTGCCACGCTTCCGGCACGAGACAGAGCGCGGGATCCGCCGCAGGACCCCGACGGGCGCGACCCTGCTTCCCGCCTTACCTTGCTTGTGCACGGGCAGCAAGATGCTACTGAGCTTCTTGGACGCGGCGCTGGTGCACACGCCCCGTCCCTCCAGCAGGGCTTGCAGGGGTTTGGTCTCGCTCGGTCGGTGCTGGCAGGTGAGTCCGGACCCGCACCTCCCCGTGTAAACTCCGCAGGGCTGCCCCTCTGTGAGCGCGCACGTCAGACAGCAGCCGCAGCCGGGCTCGCGCACCGCCTCGGCGCACTCTTTGGGCAGCGGTCTGCACTGGCTGAGCGCGCCGGCGTCACAAGGCTCGCAGCGGACCACCGGCCCCACGGCCTCGGCCTGCCGGCTGGCGGGGGCCAGCACGGCGGCCAGACAAAGGAGGTAGAGCCTGGACATCATGGTGACAGGAGGAGCCCGAGGGGAGGGTATGCGGCTCGTCACGTACTCTCGAGTGCACTTCTGCCTGCGCGGTGTGAGCGCCGCTCTTCTCCATCTGTATTGGTCCTGGCTGCAACTTCTCGTTATATACCGGCAGAAAAAAGAGACGCTCCAAGTCACACCCCCCCGGTATGAATAATGCAACCGTCGGGCTCGAGCTCCGGGTCCAGCGCGCGTCTCGAGGCCGCGTGTGAAATATGGAGGCGCACGTGTGAAACGGCTGCGCTCAGCCGCCTAAACTCCTTAGTCTTTCTGATGCATCGGGACATTTTCCGCTCTTCGAGGCTCTAAACCATACGAAAGTGCACTGCGACACGAATACTTCTTGTTTTGTGTGTCTTTCTGCTCTGTCGTTTACACACGGACATATATATTTGTCCCACAGTGCAGCGCGCTTACAGTACTTGCAAACGTGCGCGCGCACGTTGCATTTTTCCTTCGTAAAGTTAAGCACCGAACTTATTAAAAGTGCTGTTTGCAGCTGTTTTAGTTAACAGCTGTGAAAGAACAGCGTAAGCCTGAAAGCCGTTTGATTCCAAATATTTTGCACAAAACGTTCAACTTCAATTAAAAAAAATGGCCCCCTGGAGAAATTTGAATTGGTTGGCCTCAAGCCAAATATTTTGCGACAGAAGTTATAAAGGACACCTTCAAAATGCTGAATTTAATATGCGAATGAATGGTTGCCTGAACTCTGGGGGTTTGTTTTGTTTGTAAATATGAAGAAGGCCCTCTTGACATTAGAGCCACTTTGGTGACCGGTTTTTTTTTTCTCTCTCTCTCTTCTTTAGTAAGACAGGGGGTCTGGTTTTGCGTTTTAACACACAAACATGCATCTGACTTGCTTGTCATTTTATTGCCAGCTTATTTATTTGAGGATTTGGGGTCACATGGCAGCTCAGAGCGGACACTTCTTTCCGTTTGCATTGCATGTGTTTGACACATATTGCACTGGAGTGGGAAGTAGTCGTATTTCTGCCCATATGTGGAAGAACTCCAGACAAATGTGGTTCTGTATCCCCAAGGGAAGTCAGGAGAAATCAAAGCTGGGTTATAAAGTCAAAGGGGTTGGGGGTGGTGAGTTGTGTGTGTGTGTGTGTGTGTGTGTGTGTGTGTGTGTTGGGGGGGGGGGGAGTCATTTGGCCCACCACTCTTGGTTTAAAAGCTTTCACACAGACCAGATCAGTTAAGTCTTTAACGAATGCACCATTGGTTGTCCTCAGATATGTTTATAGCAACAGTGAACAACAAAAAAATACTGGGTTATTTTCATCCACTGAACCGGGGACTTGTAAGGGTGCAGAAATGGCAGGACCTTGGAGAACTACCCCTGCGCTCTTGCCCCCTGTGACTGGCGAAGTGGCCCGCGGACGTGTGATACAATATGGTGCTGGGTGTGAGGCCTCATCCCTACTGAGCACGTGTCACCGATTCAGCAGCTGTCAACCCTTCCTTGTCTGGTTACCTGGTTCTCAGTCCCCTTCCCCCACCCCAGACAGTGACCCCCCTCACATCCCGAAATCGGATTCTGCGACCTCAGCAGTTCTGTACCCGCAAATTGCCCCCCCCCACCACCACCACAACAAACATGACTGGGGTATAAAATAGAAAAATAAAGCAGTCAGTATTCACCATTGTACAATTTCTACCAGTGTGGCAGAAAAATGTCGAGACTGTGAGATGGAAAACAAACAATAAGTAAGGAAACACCTCAGAACAGGAAAAAATTGTACCGTTCATATTAGTTTTCCTATTACTTGGCACTTTTTTTTATTCAGACAGAGCCACCATGTTTTGTCTGTATCAGGGAGAGACATGAAGTATATTCCTTTTTTTTTTTCTAAAACAACCGAGAACAGACTGCTTATTCAGAGTGTAAATGTATCTGCCAGTCTAATCAGGCTTCATTTTCACGTTCCGAGGGGATAAGAAACAATGCTTCTTTTTCCAGGACCGAATTCATATAACGGGTGGATGTGTTTATCCAGCTGTTTTGCTCAGTTCGGACAAGAATGGGTCAGACGATGAAAAAGTACGGCAGAAAGGGCGAACGACGTGCCAATTCTGATGACTCCCGGTTCCAGAGGAATCTCTGCATTCTGTTTCTCTTCGCTTTTGCGAAGCAGCGGACTCTTGCGCCTGCCCAGTTTGTAAACAGTTTATGAGACACACAGATTCTGCAGTGCGACATCTTGTAAGAGCTGTGGAAATTTTGCCAAAACTCCCATAATGCACTTTTTATTGGTGCTTTCTGGAAGGTTCACAAGGCCTGGAGGGCAGAAGAGTTGCCTCAGCAGACTATTGTGTGATGAGCAATCACCGAAACATCCTCCCCGTGTGAAGACCCCCTCCTATATGTGGCCAAAGGGTCGGTGGTTCAAGTCCTAGGGGGGAAAAAAAAAAAACACGTTATGGTGCCCTTGAGCAGCCAACTTAACCTGAATTGCTTTGTAACAAAAAATTTAGCAGCATAAATGGTTGCATCGCAGAATAATATGTAATTGGATGCAATATAGAATTGCTATGCAGACTGACCAACTGAAATGTAAATGTATTATGCAGTGTCACAGTTGGGGAAGCTGAAAGTCTGCGTAGATGGCTGAGGTACAGCGGGCCTGAAAGAGCAGCTCAACTGGCTGGTTGAAGATGGTTGGACCTCAGAATGTTGCTACCAGCAGAAGTACAAAGCAGGAAGGGGGCTACCATGAGTACCAGGGCTGTCAAAGAAGACAAGTAAAGGAAGGTAATATACCCAGTTTTGGACAGGATGTTTTCACATAAAGGCATTTGAGATGTTTTAAAATACCAACCCCGTTTTCATTTTTAAAGCCAGTTTATCGTTAACTTTAGGCAACTCTATTCTCAGAAAGCCAGAACAAGCCCTGTTTCATGTTTAATAAGTTAGGCTGTGTTTAAGATTTGTATACTTTATTTTTCCTTTTTTGGCTGATTTTCCTTTTCTTGGAGTAGTGAGAGAAAGTGTCTCAAAGTACCTAGTTGATTTAACAGCGCTTCATAAAAACTGCAAAGATAATTGATCGTAATAAAATAACTTAGTTCCAACTCCATGTGTAACACTTTTGAGATGGAACTCATTTTTCACACTTTTTCATTGGCGAACAGAAACTTCCCCTCGGGGAGATTAAAGTGCAATTTGGCAAATGCTGACAGCTTTGCTTATCTGAGGGGAGCATAAATAACTGTCCCACACAAATCATTCACATATGTGGTTGTATTCATTTTGGTGCCTTAATCTATATGTTGTGTTGACAATGATTTCTTTTGTTTTGTTATTTATTTCCTGGGAAGATGTGATAAACAAATGTAATTTTGCTTAGATTAACATTTTTGGTGATATCCCAAGTTTCCATTTATATGCAGCTAATTAAATTTTGACCATAATGATGAAGTAGGCAGAGCAGGTTTACTCATGCTTTTTATCCAAAACAACTTATGTAGTTACTTTGGTTTTCAGTTTACACAGCTGGATATTTTGTGGAACAATTCTGATCAGATACCTTTACCAGCTGGTGGACAGAAGGGTTGGGTGGAGCAGAGAAGAAGGAACTGTAGGAGAAATACACACTTGACTGTGCCGCTTGGCTCCCCTTTTTAACATATCCAGGTACTTAATCACTGCCTTAAAGCTGACCATGATACCTCGTGTTTCCTTCACATGTACTATGAACCGTCCTCGTGTTCATGAATGGAAACCTTAGAAGATGGAAGGAGTATTTAAGGCATCATTGGTGTCCTGCTTCCGAACTGGCCTGAGAACCAATAACTCTTCTACAATTCGTCCTGTTCCAGAACCAGTTTTGTCATGGTGGTTTCATGGCCATTTCGCTTGTCTGGAAGGTCTTGACCTTGCGAATGAGCAGAAGACATGTCCCTGTAGCAGTTTTTTCTCAGCTTGTTCACTTTCAACCTAAGAAAGTAGATTCTGCTGTCTAAGAACCGGTGAATGGCTATTGCTAGAGATTTTGAATACTTCAACACAGAAGCAGACACGACTGGAGGTTACAACACAGCTGGCTTTCCGTGTCAGTTCAGGATAAGTTTCCAACCTTTCTAACTGGGTGAACGTACTTGGTAACTAAGACCTTTTAGCTCTTCAAGCATAAACTTGTGGTGACTGACATAATTTTAGAAAAAAAGCTGAATTGCCGAGAGCTCCATATTTAACGTGTTGCATTTGTCTTTTAGTTTTTGCCACAGACCTATCAATTCTTGTAACTCTAAAGAGGAAGCAAAGCAACCTGGGGAATTTTAGAAGCAATTTATAAAACTGATTTCTCTTCTGTAGAGCTGTTCTTGCTCAGCCTGGTTGCTGTAATGAAGCAATACAGCCAATATGTATGCTTAGAATGCCAAAAAACATCTTTCTTGTGGTCTTAGTTTTTACAGCAGGTCCCTGGTGCTCTCTGAAAGGGTTATACTTCCTACAAGTTCTGTTGTCAAATTATTCTTATTTTCATATTTTCCCAGAAAGCTGCCAGTTGTGTTGTATGAAGAGTGACTTATTGTCCAAATGCTGTAAATAATATTAGGGCCTGAATCTGAAAAAGCACCTTGAAGTTTTACTGGCAGAGAAATCACTGTATAGTCCCTTGAAGTTGATTAAATGCCCCTGAATGCAAATAAATGCAGAACATTCATTCTTAGTGCTGCATTTTTAGCATATTTTTCAAACGACTTTTTCATGTTTATTTCCATAATATGTCAATTTTTTTTTCCGAAAGCGATATCTGCTTTCAATAAATTGATGTAGTGAGTTCATACTCTTCTTTTATTGCACAACATTGTTACCAGACATCTGTTAGAAAGTTCTCTGAAACCATCAAACAAGCTTTAAATTCGCCCATGTCATTTTTGAATGCCTGTAGCAGAGTTTTCTGCACATTACCACTTTTCAGAGTTTTTAAACTGACTTACAGAATTGCCTGCTTGTTCAAACTGGTTCTGTCCAGAGAGGAGAGGAGGGCGGGAGGTAGGGGTGGAGAAACAAAAAGAGGCAGGCAGCAAGTAAAGCAGGGAGCCGAAAAGAGGAAAGGGAACTGAAAAGGAGAAAGAAGTAAGGATAGTCAAGTAAAAAGGCGACACGTGAACTTGCCGTGAGGCTGGGGTTCACATTGTTGGGGCTGCATTTCAGAATATCTAGGCGGAGAAATGAGCACAGGTACGATACAGTGCCGAAGTGGACAGTCAGGGTTGATTTCCACCAAGTTTGTGCAGGAATCATGCCGGTCAGTCAGAGATGGTGCTGAATAGTGTAGATAGATACAACGGTTGGAGAAGTTGATGGGTCTCACAATGGATATCAGAAGTCTTCACTTGTCTGTTGGTGGCCAGGCCATAATGTTAATGCAGGCCCCACTCTTGCCTTGCCCTCATGTGAGTCCTGAGCGTTATGCTATTTCCAACCACAGTCCACGCCTATTAGGTTTTGTCTATATGAAGGTTTTTGCCACTTGGAGGGAACCCATGCGGGTTTTAAATGATTACCCGTGTGGTCACACCCAGTCTACATCACACTCAAGTGTCAGCAGAGGGATTCCAGGTCATGATGGATCCTGTTCAAGAACACTTCTCTCTAGCTCATCTTTTACTGCCAGCTGCTTGGAATTGACATGAGCGGAACTGTCCCCATGTCAAAGAAGGCTGGGATCTTCCGTGACTTGCTATAACAGAACTTCATCAGCACCACATGTTTAATGAGCAGATGCTATACAGCAACAGTGGAAGTCAGACAGAAGAGCCAGGTTCTCAGCTTGCTGCATCAGTGCTGACTTTTTGAGACTGGGAGAGAAAATGAAAACAGCAGGAGAAGGTGGGAACTAAAAGTCCAATGAAATGTAGACTCAGTGTCTGGAAAAGACCAAGAAAAGCATCATGGGATTTTTCAGAGCTCCCACGTGCGTGCTTGTGCGCAAATCCTGTAGCGAGGGCGGTGGGTGATTAGATCAAAACTCCCCCACCTGCCCGCCAATAAACATTTAATCACAACAGTTAGCCAGGCAGGCCAGTGTGCTCTTCAGGGGCCAATTCTTTCAAGAGCTGAAACTCCACAGAAGCCCCTCCATAAAAGCAAAAACAGAAGGGCAGGGGGTGGGGCAAGGCAAATGCAGGAGGTTCGCCTTTAAATAGATTTTTTGCCCGACATTTAAAAGGGATCTAAACAACACCGGTTGGTGGAAATCCAAGTACTGTTCTTCACAGATGAACAAACAGCCCTTCTGACAAGCAGGCCTGTTGCTGTCCATGGTTTAATTTTTTTAATTCCCCTCCCCCCCCGAATTAAAGATGTCCTATGATGTACAGGAAACTGAATGAAGAGAATTGTGCTGGTGCTTGCATAGGTGGTGTCAGCACCCCATGGCCTCTGCTCCCCCACCCCAGTCAAGAGTCTCTTAGGGGTTCCCACTGAAAGCCCATTTAGCAGTGTTTTACACAGTGTACTCTCTGTCAGTCTGGAGGTTTACTTTACAGCCACCCCTGGGCATGGCTGTTTGGCTCAGCGGGGGTGACACTCCGGCGTCGGCCCTCTCTCGCTGGCCGCAGGGGCCTGGAAATGGCCTGCCATGTAAACACGCCACCCCCACGCATGCCCTGCCGTTCTGGTCCCCAGGGTTATTATGCCCCTGGAAAATCCCCTCCCTAAGTACGCTGTCTTGTCCCTAGACAGAGGATGCGCCGCTCACATTGCAACAGTGCATTAATGTAATGTGACTAATGCACAGTCCCGCCGCAAACGACTGACCGCACCAGTGACAACCTGTTGTTCTATGCAGTAGGGGGCACGGCACTCGAGGGGGTGTGGAAGGAGGTGAGCGCATGGGGAGTTAGACGCAGGTATTACCAGCTGCCAGCAGTGCACAAAGGCAGAGATGATGACATGTTGTTTTGGAGACAGACCTATACACCAGCGCAACAGTCTGCCAAATTATAATAGCATTTTATATCTCTGGGGTTTGAGGAACCCGATGCCTGTGGCACAAGGCTGGGCCGGCGACACTGGGAAAATAAAGATTCCCATCTGTAATTATGTGCCGGGCACGAGCGGCTGGCAGGCCTCCCGTCTTTGTCCTCTCTAGGAGCAGCGCTGCCCGGGTCTGTCTCTCGGCAGCAAACCGTGCCCGTTTCTCAGCGAGCAAAACTTGGGGTGCTGCTTGATGAGGATGTTTCAGGAAGCCTTTTAACAACCTGCACATTTTCTGGATAGCCAACGGGATTGATGATAGCTGGAATGCAGCAGGCCGCGGTGTTGCAGCCGAAGGAATGCACCCCCACGAAGCAAACAGCTCAGTGAAGGAAAGTGTGAAGAATTCACCCTTTTCATGCACACTGAATATTGTATGTGTAATTATCCATCAGCCACAAGAGCTGAGCGGTGGCCAGATGACCTCAACGACTTATGAAGTTCTAAAGCAAAAATATTTGGAAACTATTTAACATAATAAAGAAAAACACACAGACCCATTTTCTTGGACGGCCACAAGGGTTTCTAATTATATCCATGGTCCTGAATAAAAACCTTTTACAGCCAGTTCAACTCTTGAATGCCATTCCTTTCCTGACAAAGAGTTGGGATGGGAATCCATCTCTCCCTGAAGACAATAAAATGTTAATTGCTTTTGCAACTTGCCATTATTCATTATATATCATTAACCCCCCCTCTCCAAACAAACAATAGTTTTTCCTGCAGTGATTTATTGAATAGGGTGTCCAGGCAAAGAAAACAATATGGCAGCACTGCGTGTTTCTCATTCATGGCACAAAAACAGCCATTGTGACACAAATATGCCATTTATTAGAAATCTCAGTCTGTTTTTTTTTTTTTTCGCTTTCTTTGTGAATTAGGCAAACTGGCTCTCGAGGGCTTTCTTATCTTTCAGCAAACCCCAACGTGTCAGGTGCTGGAGAGCACCCGTTGAACCCTACCCAGTCAAATGCAAGCCACTCGAAGGGCACGTTACTGAGGGCCCCAGTGAAACAAGCCTGTATCCTGGAAGTCACAACAGGGTGGTAAGACCAATTGGTACCATGGTTACAACCATGGTTATAAAATAGGCAAGCCATGACTCTTGGCTATAACTTGACTGTGCCTGGCCGTGACTCACTTAGGGTCCAGTTCCAGTCGTGACTTGCAAATTGTCACATCAGACTGGACTGAAACTCCCGTGGCGGTTTTGCACAATTTGCACTGGGTCTACAAGTGTCTCTTGTTAGAGAAATTGTTAGTTTGCATCAGATCTGGGCCCCAGCCATGCTTAGCATTAGGACATTGATTGCCTGGCATCATAACCGACTGTGGATAACTTTGGTTCTGAACTTTGAAGGCCACCATGGCAGCTCCTGTGTAACTTACATGACACAGAGCCTTTAGTCTCAGCCTAAGAGAGAGGAATGTGGCTTTTGAGATGAGATGCATGGTGAGGTCGTCCCAGGATGATGTACATGACAGTCTCTTTTTGTGCTGTTGTGTGGCCTGTAATCTGGCACATTTTGCAGCCTCAGTAGCAAATTATCAAGAAGTTCTGAGGAAAATTTCTAAGTGCTCCACGTCCCACAGTGCTGTATTGCAAACAGATAATCGGTCAAGTGCTCTGCATCCAAACAAACTGTAAATTCATACACTGCACATCCAAACAAGTCGCAGTTTCTCAAGTCCTCTGTATCCAAACAAATCATAACCTCATACACACCATAGACTCAAACGTTTCAGAATTGCGGCAACATCACACATGCGACCAAATTATACACACTGTACTGACATAAAAGACCAGATGTTTTCTAAAGCATGGCATCGTCTAATGCATCCTGCGGGACTGCAGAAAATCTCTCTGTAAAGCTCAATCTGTATATTTGTTTGTTTGTTCTGTATACACGACGTTGTTTTGAAAGCTGCAGACTTGAAATTTGCCACACGGGTACTTCTCGCCTTATTTGAGGTTTTTGCGTAGTCTTGTTCACTGAAGTACAGAAATGCCACTTAACGCATTGAAAATTCAAAATTCGGTCTCTGACAAAGCTTGGAGAATTGGGGGTAGTGATGTCACATGCTGCATGTAGTAACGTCACACGCAGGGTACACTTACATGATGCTGGTGGATTCTCTCGCCCCACACACACACACTTTCTCACTCAAATGCACACAAGCTGAAAGGTAATAATGTTTACTGATATATAATTTGTTATAGCTGTGTGCACGTCACTACGGCCAGCATGCGCGTTGCTCTCAGTGCCTTCTGTGTGTTTGATCAAAGGAGCCGGTATCTGTTATATGTGAGCAAATGAAAGTGAAAAAATTAATAAGAAATTATACACGACACGCACACGGCTCTGCACACATTAGTGATGTAAGGCCAATATATATATATGTCAGTACTTTGTACTTAATTTTGATTGGTGCCCGCGTCATAATATGGAGATAATTATATCATTATAGAGGATTACTGCTACAAGGGTGGGGAAACATCCCATTTAAATATGTTTTGCGGCGCAGCATGAAGTGAAACAATCGATGGGGGCTAAATACTTTCCGAAGACGCTGTATGCTGAGTTGTAAACTAGTGTAATGATGGTTGTGTAAACCTGCATGCACTGCAGCTTGCTGGATCTAGGACTTGACCCTCGGCTCAGTGAAATTCCTGCTTAGCGCAAGGATTCATGACTAGAGATGAATATAAATTATTATCATCTTTAAGACTGCACTAGATACTTCTCCTGCTTAAATGGCCATTTAAATGCAGGCCTTTGTCGCGGAATCGTCTGAAGCCAAGAGAAAAATATGCACGACACACTGGGGTAAACACTGCTTACTTTCTGCTTTTTGCTTACTGGTGATGACTGTTCTGAATGTTTGATTTAAAGAGGCAGATTAAATACAATGCGTCTTCCAGCCAGCGTGGTTTGAGGTTTGAGATATAGCTGCTTTGTTGGCAGAAGACTCCCGCTGAGTCATCAGCATTTCAATATGTTGGTAGACGCTGCATTTACGCCTAACCCTAATACCATGGGTTGTGAGTGTTGCGAGGGGAATCTTCCTTCTTTAGGGGACAGTGGTTTCAGCGATAAGGAAAAATAATTCAGAGCAGTATTCGTGAAAAAATGCTCCATTAGTGACCCCAGTCTGCCCTCTTGCACCATTTCTTCTGTGCTTGAAGGTTTGAAGGTGGGAAATTAAAAAAATAACTCAGAGTATGTCTGACTAAAAGAAATCATTATAATTGCACTATGAGCACATATATTTTAAAATTTGGGTAATTTTTACAGAATGATCAGTTTGTGGCATCTTTTTAATCCTGGATGTCGAGGGAGAATCTTCATATTTTGCCACTGCTCCGTTCTTTGGGTGGTAAAATTTAGGTACTGAACCGAACTGGATTTCGCTCGTGTCTGAAACCTTGAAATGACTTGTTGACTGGTGCAACCTTTACATAGCGGAAGTTCACTTTGCATCTCAGATGGATGTAATGCCACAGCATCATAAGCATGGTCCTTCTTGTTCTCTGAAGCCATCTTTTAATGATTGTGGGAGGACTACTACGAGATTTTCTGATGATGCCTGTCTCCACATGATGGTCTTTTTACTGAAATTTTGAATGTTTCTATTGCTCCACCCACAGCTGAGTTGTTCCACTAAAAATTAGTTCTGTGGCACAATTAATTTTTCAGGTGTTACGTTCCTCATCATAAGACGGAAGACCTGCAATGAAAAATTTTTGGCTAGTCATCTGACATGGAGGGGTTTCACTTTCATAAAATATCATTGGTATCACTTGTAAAAGGTTTAACAGAGTTGGGTGAACAAATCTGTAACCTAACTGCTGCAAACTCAGAGCATCCGCAAGGCAGAAGAAAGCTGCCATTGTAAATCCTTCGAGTGCCCCGTTCAACAAAGGCCGACTGATAAATTATGCCAACTCAGAGCTGGCATCCTCTGGCTGCTTGCTGCAAGTCCTGTCAAAATACCTCAGACTAGATATTCCTGGAGAACAGTGAGAATTGAAACTTTTGCCTTCTTTTCTATTGGGTTAAGTAGAGCTGTTTCATCCCGACTCCCTCTTGGTTCCTCCACAGGTGTGGAAAAACGGCAGGCCGTGGTGACGTCATCTGGACCCATTAAATTCAGCTTGTCCTGGCCTGGTCTTTGATAGGCATGCAGATAAACAAAAACAGGGATGCGTGTTATTTCTCCACCCAGATGGAAATTCATCATGCTTTTAAACTGTCTCTGTCTTCCAGCTGAGATGCACTTTTTAAATTGAAGCTCTTTTCCTCACTGATGTGACTTTGAACTGACAAGCTTCTCGCTGTTACACCAGTGAGTCATCGCAGCAAAATGGTTTTCTCAGCTGCAGATTTCCCGTGTTTTGGAAGCAATTAATAGCATCTGATGCACATGATCAATCAAACTGGCTTAAACCGTGGCAAAAATAGTACTAATAATATTGTTCTTAGTATCCTGGCGCATTAGCATGTTCAATCTCAGTTCTTGGGTGGTCTTGGCCTGGGTTAAAATGTACAGTGCTTAATTCTTCCTTCTTGGCATTCTAACCCAGTCTGCCAGTCTGCCACACACAATAAGAACCTAAATGTAACCTTTTTTTAACTGAAAATCATCATTGTCACTCTGGATAAGGGCGCCTGCTAACTATTGACAATAATAGCCAGCTGATAAATCTTTTGTCCCACTGGAGAAATGTTATCTTACCAGAGCAGAATTACCGTGGGAGACTATACACTCCTGGGAGGATGAATGGTTCTTTTACAAGTGATTTCTTTGGCGTTACGGAAGGCATCTCGTCTAGAGTAAAAATAATAGGAACAAAAGATCAGCAGCAAAGAAAAAAAAAGCAAATAACTGTGGCAGAAACTGTATCTTTGTCTGACCTGGAATATGTGTGCTCCTTCTTGTCACGTTATCAGGTGAAGTGCAGAAACACTTTTTTTTCCTTTTACTCCCGAGACGATACGAAGAATGAATATTGATCGACAGGACAGAACGGTAAACCTTTAGAGAGGAAAAAAAAGCTTTGCCAGTATAGCTTTTTGTAAAGTGAGAAGAAAGAAAATGTTTTATTATTCGCTGTGTGCCTGAAAAATTGTACCGACTATGACATTTGCATTAATTTAGCACCCACCTTTCTTCAAAGTGACCTACAAAGGTATGTTTCCCCATTAGATGGAGAGATGCAGATGCAGACGTGAAACTCAAACTACACCCAATTACTTTAATACCACTGTTTTTTGTCAGCATACGTAACACAAGTACCTGCATAGAGAACTGGTAGATGATACAGTTTAAAAAAATAGATAATGGGATAAAAGACTATAGATCAGATGGGAGATCAGGAGAGAAATGGGTCATCTCACTACATTGGAGCCAGAACTGAGAACCTCCTGGCTTTTGATTTTGGACCTCTTGTGCACGGGACCACCAAATGGGGGGAGATGGAGGAGCATACTAGTCTTCCTGGGGTGTACTGAGTGATCAGGTCCTGCAGATATTGGAGTGCAGAGCTCTTGATGGTCTTGTAGGGTTTAACTGGAGTCTAGGATTTGATATGAGGAACTACAGGTAGCCAATGGAGCAAGACAAAGAAGGGAATTATGTGGGAATGTATTGGCAGGTCCATCACAATGGCATTTTGTATCAGTTGGACTTCATGGAGGAGGCTGGAGCTGCTGTATGGTGTGGACCATACGCTGCATAAGAGGATCAGAGTATAGTTTAAATGTGTTTGTAGATGCTAAATTGAGACAAATGTTAATCCTTGGCTCTTAAGCAATGAAGTAGATTAAATAAGGGAATTGTTTAGTTTGAGGGAGAATTCCTGACAGGTGGACAGACCTGCTGAAAGGTGAAGGAAGGTGACTGGTTATTTCCACATGATCCGTGAAAGCACCTTAGTGGAGCACGTTGTCTATAGGAGCTCAGGGGGAAAGGAGAAGGGCTGGGAATTGTCGTGTGCATGAGGTGGCTCTGTGTGAGAGCAGTAAGTCAAAGACTGTACCTTCTGATAGGGGTTGAAATACAGGGAAGAATTTTTTGCTTGGAGTCAGAGCATGGTTGGGGTAGTGGGATGGTGAGAATTTGCCAGTGAGATGATTGATTTTGTCTCCAAAGAATGAGACAAGAATGATCGACAGGACAGAATGGTAAACCTGTAAAAAAAAAAAGCTTTGCCAGTATAGCTTTGCATTTACATTTTCAAAAGTAAGTAGCATTTTTGGAGTTTAATGAACTTTATGCAAAAACCTCACTTACGGTGAGAAGTACCTGTCTGCCAAATTTTAAGTCTCTGGCTTAAAAGACAAAGCTGTGTATAAAGAACAAACAGACAAACAGATTAAGGTCTATAGATATATAGATTAATTTCCACAGTTATTTTTGTGTTTATTTTAGAAAACGATTCTTAGAAACTATAAAAATATCTTCCACTCCCATTTCTTGATACATCCTGTATGTTACTGACTCATAACATAGCTGCAATAAAAAACATCACAGTTTGAAGGATCCTGTGCTACTGGCATTTCTAAATTTAACAAACTTTTTTTTCCATTTTTAACCAAATTGAGTTGACAATCAAGATTTTTGGCCACGGTGAAATCTCTAGTCTGTACATACATAAACTGAACAGTAAATTAAAGTAAAGTTACAGTGCTGTGAAAGAGTATTTGCCCCCTTTTGAGTTCCCCTGATACTGCATATTTATAATGCTGAATGGATTCAGATCTTTAGATCAGATCAAAAAGTAGACAGACAAAGGGAACCTTAGTAAACAGCTAAAACATAAATTTCTGAACTTTTACTTCATTTATTTAAGGATCAAAGTTATCTAACCGCCATATCATCCTTACAGTTTAATTGATAATAAGGTTCAGCTGATTTCACAGGCTTGACTGCAGTCAGACTGGCCAACTCTAAACCTCACTTGAACCTCACCTTGAGGGAGAAGTAGTCACCACAAAGTTTCTACAAGATCACTACCCCGATCAAAGGAAGTTCCAGAAGAGATGAGAAGAAAGTTGTTGAAATATTTCAGCCTGAAAAGGGTTACAACCCATTTCTTAGGCTCTGGGACTCCACTGGACCACAGTTGTCTCCAAATAGACTTGGGACTGTGGTGAATCTTCCCAAGCATAGCCAGCCTGCCAGAATTACTCCAAGGGCACAGCAGCAACGGATCCAGGAAGTCACAAAAATCCCAGAAGAACATCAACAACTACAGGCCTCTCTAGCCTCAGCTTTGGTCAGTGTTCATGACTCCACAATAAGAAAATAACTGGGTAAAAATGGGATTCATGTTAGAGTAACAAGGTGGAAACCACTGCTGTCCAAGAGTAAGATCAAAGTTCATTTCACATTTGCAGAAATACACTTGGATGATTCCCAAGCCCTTTAGGGCTATGTTCTATGAAGAGATGAGTCTAAAGTGGAACTGTTTGGACAGCACAGGCCCCATTACATCTGGTGTATAAAGCAAGTGCAGCCATTCCACAGTAAGAACATCATACTGACGGTGAAACGTGGTGGTGATGGTGTGGGGATGTTTTGCTGCCTCAGGACCTAGATGACTTGCCATTATTGAAGAAAGCAAGAATTCCGCAGTGTACAAGAAAACTCTGAAGGTGAAGGTCTGGTCAGCTGTCCATGAGCTGAAGCTGAAGGGTAACTGGACTAAACAGAAAGGCAATGATCCAAATCACAAAATCAAGTCTACATCTGAACAAATGAGAAGAAACAAAATAAAAGTTTTGGAGTGATCTGGTCAACCCAATAGAGATGCCGTGGCAGGACCTGAAACACACAGTTTATGCTCAAAATCCTACCAGTGTGTGTGAACTAAAGCAGTTCTGCAAAGAAGAGTTGAGCTGAAACTCCTCAACAGTGATGTGAAAGACTGATATCAAATCTTAGGAAACATTTGTCTGTGAATGTTGCTGCTAAAGGTACGGCACCTAGTTAAGTTTAAGGGGACATTTACTTTTTCATATGGGTGTTGAATAATTTTGTTCCTTAAATAAATGAAGGAATTGTTTCGAAACGGTGTTATGTGTTTACTCAGCTTGTCTTTGTTTAATGTTACCTTTAGTCTAAAGGCCTGAAACTATTCACTTACTTATCACAGCAGTCTATTTACATCCTCGGTCAGTTCTGGTTATTATTTTCATGTGCGCAAAGACTGTATCCAGGCCTTGAAGATGTACAAAGTGCGTGAATCAGGTAATGCGGAATAAAACCCCAGAGAAACCTACAGGAACGGTAATATGAATAGACACAGTGTGATAATAATGTGACCATTTAACAAACTCTATACTAAAAGTAAAATTGCTGTACAAGCAGCATCTGTACTCTCTCAGCTGGATCAGTGTTCAGCCCGTGGCTATTTATAGTTCACCAGAAAAACACATACAATATCCTTTGCAAAACAGAATATTAGCTACAAAATTTTCTCTTCTATTCTGGGAAATGTTCTTTGTTTTTTTTTTTTTAAACATTTACCTACACAGATTCCTTGTTTTACAAAGGTAATCCATTCTCAGAAATTCCTTTAAAGTGTCAATATTTGGAAGAGAAACAATTCTATGTTTTAGACTGATCGTGTATATATACACAAACATACTCGGTCTAAAAAATGGAATGTTTCTCATATATACAGTACTGTGCAAAAGTCTTTGGCACCTGTGGGAAAAAACGCTATAAAGTGAGGATGGTTCCAAAAATAAAGCCATGAATGCTTATTAATCAATAAACCTTCTAAAAAGTGCAGTAGACAAAAAAACACTGTCAATCACATCAATATTTGGTGGGACCACCCTTTGCCTTTAAAACAGCATCAATTTTCTTATGCAAACTTGCATGCAGTTTAAGGTAGAGGTTGGTAGGTTCTTCCAAACATCTTGAGGAACTGGCCACAGTTCTTCTGCAGACTTTGACTGTCTCTGCATGTCCTCCCAGACCGACTTCTCCATGTTGAGATCAGGGCTCTGTGGGCACCATAGATATATACGACTTTTGCACAGTACTGTATATATTTTCATAATTTACTGGTGTCCCATCCAGGGGCAGTTTCATAGCCTAACACATAATGTCTTAACAAAATAAAAGCTAAGATTCATAAACTATAAAACATTTATATCGAAAGTCAGGTTTTGAAGTTCATTGGCAGGGTCAAGAACCAGTGGGTGGCACAAGTAGCGCTGCTGCCTTGCAGTGCCTGGGCTGTTTGGATGTGGGTTTGAATCCGGCTCAGTATGTGTGGAGTTGGCACGTTCTCCCTGTGTCTGCTTGGGTTTCCTCCCACAGTCCGAAGACATGTGTCTCAGGTAAATGAGTCACTCTAAATTGCCAACACCGTGTGAGTGTGTGCATGTGTGGCTGCCCTGTGACGAACTGGCATCCCATCTGGGGTGTCATTTCATAGCCCAGTGCCCAGTGATTCTGGGATAGCCTCCAGACTGCTGCAACCTTGGCCAGGGTAAAGTAGTTAAGGACAACGGATGGATATTGAAAGAATAACACCAATGCAATACCCTACTTTTTTAAAACAACAAAATATCCGTTTCTTTTTGACAAAGTTTGTGCAAAAATAGTGTTTTGATGGAGTCCAAAAAAATCCTTTACTATGAAAGAAGCTTCTTGCTTCCTTTTGAATTAAAAAAAGAATATAAAATTATAAAATGGTCATTAATTCACGGAACAATATGAGATTTTTCCTCTGCAAAGATTAGTTCTGTTTGGCCATTTTTGTTGCTGTAAGATAACATTTACTTGTCAGTTACGTAAGCATCTACTTATTCCACAGCTAAGGGCGGGGGGTCATATTTCCACCTTATGAGCACAAGGAAGCTGTTTTGTCCCTTAAGCAGATACCACATCTCTTAGTTTGTCAAATTTTTGGAAAGAATTAATCTGGCTGAGTCACAACTATGGTGCTTTAAGGCCCTTGTGACTTCTAGGGCATATGAGTTTACACCCCATTGAGCTTTCTGGTAGTGATATCTCCCATGTACAACTGCTGCTGCTTCTGTATCCCACAGTTATATAAGTAATTTTAGAATTATCTTTTGGTTTTCCAGACTGTATGGAACCTTTCACACCAGAGGAGCATCTGTGGAGGACAGACCTGCCAAAGGAGACGGGGAGCACCAAAGACAAACCGGATGGGGGGCAACAGGATGTACATGTTTGATGGTCACCTTCATCAGAATGCGCGAAGGGTCGACACGTCTTCGAGTGCCGCAAAGGAAAAACCGAAGGGCATTCAAAAAAGGCAAAGAATCCATACTGAATGCCAGAGCCCCTGGAAGGGGAAGCACAGTCTCATCAACTGGAAGCCAACCACCCACGTCTGCCAAGGAGTTAACCCTGGAATAGGTTCTAGGAAGGAGGCTGGAAATCACATGATGACAACACTGTAAAAGTCAATACCATTTTAAGTGTGGCCTCCTGCCTGTCTCATAAACTTTGGATTATTCTGGGAAAGAGAAACACTGGCCTTGGAAAAAAAAAAAAAAAAAAGACCTAACCCCTTTTTGAATTTGTTTTCAGAATCACAGAAAAGACGTGTAACATGCTACATTAACTCAGCAGAATGGGCCAACAAAGAGATCTGTCCTCCATTCACACTGGCAGGTTCTCATGCGCCCAGATCAGCCTCCAGCGTGCCAGGGGCTGAGTGCCCCGCGTTCCTCACGCCGGCCTGTAACCCAAGCCCTGGGAAAGTCAAGGCTTTAATTAGAACAGTTGTAGAACAAATCAGGGGAAAGGGACACCAGCAAGCGGCAGTCAACACCGGGGTGAGTGATTGCAGACGGCAGGGCAAAAAAGCGGGCCAAAGGCAAGACCCGATCTTGGGACCCCCTGTCCTCTTCAGGCCTCCGGTGGACAATGACCAGCTCCGAATCAAATAGCATCAGGCTGGAAGAGGATGGGAAAACATATAATATTGGTATATCCTTGTCTCTCTCTCTCTCTCTCTCTCTCTCTCTCTCTCTCTCTCTCTCTCTCTCTCTCTCTCTCTCTCTTGCTCTCCCTTTCACTCTTAGAAGTGCCAGCAGTCTATGTATAGAAGATACTGTATACTGCCTGCATGGATAAAAGAGATATCTCACTGCCGCAAAAGAATGTGGAGCCCCTGGGTTATGCTGTCAAAAAAGAGTTATAAGAGTCTTTGGCAAACCTTGACCGTCAGCTGATTTGCACCCTGAAAGCATTTCATGCATTTCATGCATTTCATGCAAATCATTTCATGTTCTGTTCTATTTTAAATGTGCCTCCTCGTGGAGCTGGATTTCCCATTTTATTTGTTTTGCGTTTTCCCTTTCTTGCATTGGAGGCCTCTGCTTGGCAGTTGTCTGTGAGGGACAATTCTTACCCGTGGTAAAGTTGGCTTGAGCGCCCACCTGTGTGGTTTTCTTGGTAAGAAATTGTACAGAAGTGGTTTCCCATCTTCCACAGCGAGTCTTTGGTTTGCAAACAAGGGGCAAACATGCAAACTCCACATACCCTGAGCTGGATTCAAACCTACGTCCAGACAAATAACTGAGGACTTGCGAGGCCCTGGGTTGACCCACCGTGCAACCCTGCCACTTCTACATCACATCGGTATGTTAGTCGCATCGCTAAATGTTTTCTAAACCAAGAAATAGACTCACCCTGTACAACCAGGCTGGTGGCCTCACTGTTCTTTTGTACGTTTGTGATTCAAGTGGACATCAATGCAATGAAAGTCTGCATGTACACATGTGCGATCCCTGCGGTTTGAATGGAACAGGAGGAAGAGCACCAGGGACTTTCTTGGTGCTTTCAATGGACAAAGAAGAAAAGGGTGGAATCACACATCAGCACCTGAGCAATATATAAAGACAGATTGGAAACCTCCTCCTTATGAAACAAGTCTTAAAGGTAAACATGAGGAGAAGCATAAGAGATGTTGACCATAAGTGCTAACCTGTTTTTTTTTTTTTTTAAATAATCTGCTTTTTTTGGGTACCTGATCTCTTGCTAGTAAGGCTCGTATTCCAGGTAGGACCTCTTTGGTACCCATTTATTTTAGCACCCCCATAAGATCTTTTCAGCATATTTCATCCTGTACTTCTGGTCCTTCAACTTTGTCTGTTTTAGCGTGGACACACTTTCGTTTCCAGGGATTCAGCACAGGCTACCCTGTTTCTTCCTTTCTGCTCTCTCCATCAGGGACTCTTTGAGAATGTAAATGTCACAAGACTCCAACCCTTTCCAAACTTTCGTGATGCATTATAAACCCATTAAAAACCAGTAGCAGGCAGATGTGTGGCAGATAAGGGCATGAGCTTACTACCCACTATTGATATAGTCCCCTTCCATAAGGTATTTGCTTGAAGTTGCGTCAGTAAAATAACCTTGGTGCATAAATGGACCAACTGTTCTAAAGATGCTTTCAGTAACAGCATCAGTGAAGCAACAAATACGCAATAAGCAACAGACTTGAAAACAGCCCACGGCAGCTTCAGTAACATTCTTACAAGCTTCCACCTGTTAAGCCCATCAACATCGTAGTGACAAGGACCACGCTTGATAACCTGTGTTCTACAGTACTGTGCAAAAGTCTTAGGCACCTGTGGGAAAAAGGCTATAAAGCAAGGATGGTTCCAGAAATAATGTCATGAATACTTATTAATCGATAAACCTTCTAAAAAGTGCAGTAGACAAAAAAAACCTCAATCAGATCAATATTTGGTGGGACCACCCTTTGCCTTTAAAACAGCATCAATTCTCTTATGCAAACCTGCATGCAGTTTAAGGTAGAGGTTGGTAGGTTCTTCCAAAGATTTTGAGGAACTGGCCACAGTTCTTCTGCACACTTTGACTGTCTCTGCATGTCCTCCCAGACTGACTCGATCGTGTTGAGATCAGGGCTCTGTGGGGACCATACCATCTGTTGCAGGATTCCTTCTTTTTGCTCAAGATAGTTGTGTATGACTGAGATTGGGTGTTTGAGGTCATTCCCAGGCTGCAGAATGAATATGGGACCAACCAGAAACCCCCCTGATGGTAGATAAGAATCTACCTGTACTTCTCAACACACATTGAAGTTGCATGACCAAGACTTTTGCACAGCAGTGTAGAATTATTAAATACTAGTAATGTAGTCCTGATGTGAGCTGGATAACTGACATTGCGAACAATGTTTTGATCTGAGCTGACAGCATTACACTGCATGCAAGATATGCTGTATGTTCGCTACATCATGTGCAATTTTGTTATAAGGAAATGCTACAGACATTTTAAATAAGAGAGAAAAAGTATTTTTGCGCTTGTGCTGTACTAATTAATAGGAAACCTTATTTTTGAGAGCTGCCTTTCTGTTTTTAAACAACAAGCATTTCCAGTCTTGGTTTCCCAAACTGATTGTGAAGTGCAATAGTTTGTCTGTAGAAACACACTGACTACAGTGAGATAAACTGTCACCTGACACTGCTGCACTCCTTCTCGGTCTCTTGCTTGACCTGTTGGTCTCCTTTGTTGTGCCCCCCCCCCCCCCCATCTGTGCAGGTCACCACTAAGAGGGGCAGCCACTTGTACCCTCCAGTTTTCCCCCACTGGCCCTCGTGTTGGCGTGTTCTGGACATGCCACTCATTCTACGCGCACACGTACAGACACACAAGCGCATGCCTCCGATTCCTGACGCCGCACGTCTGACCACAGCTTCATGGCCAACCGGGTCCCCCCCCACATAAACACAAACTCAAACTGCTGCCCAGGTTAAGGGGGGTGGGGGTGAGAAAATAAAGTGTGCCCCAGCGCTCAAAGAGCAAATCCCTGGGGTCAGCAGTTGCCGAAAACATTTCTGTACCTGCATTAGGCCTGATTTAGTCAGGGATAATATGAAGGGGGATTTAGCTTTGCTCTCACTCAGTCCTGATAGACAAGTCAACCCCCCCCCCCATGTTTGCTGTCAAGATAGTGGAAGGCATTTACATGGATTTGTATTTAAAATAACTCCAAGCAACACAGCACTATTTATTTCACATAAACTGCTTTTATTGTACTGGTCACAACAATATATACAGGAAGAGACATATCCATCTACATACAGAGAGGGCTAAGGGTCAAATACAGGGTCATCACTGAATAACCTTCCAGTGACTTTCAGAACCGTGTCCAACTTGCTTAGTTGATAAGAGCACGTCGACTGTTAAATAATGTGCAGGCCATTAGGCACGCGCACGTGCGCACACACACACACACACACACACACACACACACACACACACACACACACATGCACACAGAGTTGCCTGCAATCTCAGCCTGCAGGATTAGGCCGCAGATTGCCATGGGACAGTGTGTCTTCTTCTCCTGCTGGCTCAGCATTTGACACCCCTTACTCATAAGAACTGTGGGGGGTGGGTGGGGGGGTCTCTAGGCTGCCCGGTGCCGGCACGATGTTGGCATGCACCATGAATGAGCGAATTGTTAGCAGGGTTTCCCATCATGAAACTCAATCTTGCACCCCCGCCCATCTGCCAGCTGATCCCCTCCACAATAAAGCAAATCCTGCTGAAATCGGCAGGTTTCAACTCACTCTTGTGCTGCCCCCCCCCCCCCCCCCCCCCCCCCCCCCCCCCCCCCACCCCGGCCGCCCCCCCCCCCC
>UFQX01005272.1:1159843-1269257 GCA_900497675.1 Arapaima gigas | reverse complement strand
CCCCCCCCCCCCCCCACTAGTCCCAACAACAGCAGATGCACATGGAGGGGCTGATTGCCCCCGATGCACCGAGTGACTCTTTCAATGGGGGCTGAAACTAAGACCTTAATGGCCTGATGTAATACTTGTGATAAGTCACATAGGTTTCCTCTTGAGGCGTGGAGGAAGTGGAGCAAAAGCGATAAGGAAGTTATGAATAAATGGCAGCCTTTCAGGCCCTGGGTCCATCCGCTGGTATAAAATGGGTCACTTGTCATTTTCAGCATAACCAAAAAGCAACAATTCTGCTCAAAGCCTTGTCTCACCTCACATGAGGGTTGCGAGGGCAGGCGACTGGGGATTCTGGGAACTATCCAAAAGGATTGGCTTTTTTCCCTTGGACTGTGTAGGTATAGATCTGCCATTATTTGGATCCCAACTTGATTTGTAGCGATTCCTCAGCGAGACAGACACTGGCTGTCATCCCTTTTGCCTGTCAGGGCTTGGAACTGGCAGGGGAATGGCTGTGTGAATAAATAAAACGTGCTTCGTGGCTTTCTGACGGGAGATAACTCCTGACCTGTATGCGTGTTTGGATGAACACGAGAACAATAACGGTGACCCTGAGAAGGTCCGTCTTCGGAGCTCGAGACAGCATCACAATGCGCTGGCCACTGAATAACGTGTCATTATTTATTAAAGCAGCAGGTGTGTTCCTTCAGCCGGGGTCCACAGAGCCTATTGTGACTCCCATTTGTGGCCAATTCAAATGAAATGTCATTTGATTTAGACTTTTCCCAAGAAGCCAATTAGTGACAATATAAGTAGGTTAGATGCCCCCATTGAGCTGCAGCGCTGTTGAGCACAATGCTGTGAATATTGTCAGCTGACAATTAGTGACAACAGAACAGTCTAAAGTGTCGCTGGAGTGGCTGGGATCCTGCTCAAGGGCGCTTTTGTCTGCTGTAGGCAAGGGGCTTGCTCCCAGGTGCTGGGTTACGGCGCGCCGTGCCCCGTGGCGCCCTGCCGCATTGGGGCATCGTGCCAGGTGGGGCGTCAGGAACCTGTGGGCGCATTCCTTGGCAGTCGTAGGTAACGTCTGGGCCCCTCCTCGCCCGCCTTGCGGGTGCCTTCGTTCGAGGAAGTGGAGGGGGGGGGGTGTCTTCGTGGTGACTGGAGCGGGTTGATTTATACTCGACACATGGATGGAGCCATTTGTGTCTCTGGCAGGTAATGACTGCAAGGTCAAAGGTTGAGGGTTCGTCTACCGGCGCTGTTGTG
The DNA here is from genome assembly GCA_900497675.1 of Arapaima gigas. NCBI lineage: Eukaryota > Metazoa > Chordata > Actinopteri > Osteoglossiformes > Osteoglossidae > Arapaima > Arapaima gigas. The sequence goes on along the minus strand of UFQX01005272.1, from coordinate 1,267,997 downwards.
GGTCGCTTGTGGATACAGCTCTCCAAAAAATGAATGCGCTTGTTTGTCACATAAATGTTTTCACTCGTTTTTGTTGTAGCACATTTACCAGCAAAGAAAAGCGTCTGCTCAGTCCCGTGAAAAAAGTATTTACTGACTTTTGAATTTGGTCAGATCTTTTTGTCACCTCTGGTAGTAAATGAATGGGGCCTCAGAGAGAGAAAACATGACACCAGTGTTGTTTCTGTGTCAATTCCTGGGTGTGTGAGATAACCAAATGCGCAGTTGTCGATGTAAAAAGTAGTTGCCACCATCAGTAACTGGTTATGCCACCTTTAGCCGCAATGACTGCAACAAAATGATCACGGTAGCTGTTCACTAGGGTCTCGCACCATCACGGTGAACTGTTTTAGCTGAGTGACATTTGCAGGTTTTTAACCAGCTTAAATTATAACTGCATTATAACGTTATATGACATAATAATATGCCATAACGGCCCAGTGGTCCACGGCAAGTGGAGATGGGGGGGATCAAGAGCAGGACTTTGTACGTGCTTTGCACTTGTGCGGCGCCCTGTTATAAGATGGCATTTTCCCACATATTTTTCGAGAATATGAATAGAAACAAGCAGGAGAGTGAAAGGAGAACTTTGCAGCTAGTGTTTTAACTGTATTTCTCACTCTTGTTTCATTAACCGCTTCTCCTGGTCAGGGGTTGCAGCTGTCCAGAGCACTGGGGCAAAGCAGGGTACAGCAGTCCATTGCGGGGTAGAATTTCTTTTCAGAATGCATGACCTGTAGGGTTTAAGTGGGCACAAATGACAAAGGACAAACAAGGAAAAACTGAAGACACCACGCTTAGTTAACCATACCAGTGCCATCAGAGAAGCATAAAAAGCACAAGAGAATTTGCTTTAAAAAAAAATCACGGCCACTAGCAGCAAGCTGAAGCAGTTTCATGGCGGGGGCCTGCAAAACCAATCAGCCTCGGCCGTGACGGAGCACATCGCGCCAGCTGCGACACACTGAATACACACAGCCCTCGAAACCCAAGTGTTGTATTAAGCTAAGGCAAGAACAAGACCGGGCTGGTGGAACACAACATGCCAGTTTGCGGTCAGCACATCATTTGAATACTGCAAACCCATTCTTTGTTTGAACAAACTCACTGTAAGGAATTATGCGCATTAGGTGTTCCTGGATAAAACCATTTTCAGCAGCCCAAGTGTGAAATGACATGTCCTTGCACCGTGGGCCTTTGTGGGAGGGAACGGCAACCAGTGGTAACCATCTCCACGCTCTGCTGGGAGTTTTCCTTACCCTCCCATAGCTGCGGAGCCAGCCATCTCCAGCAGCTACTGCTGTACGTCCGGTGATGAGCAGCCGCTGATAATGCGCTGTCTCTTTCTGATGGCCCAGAACCAAAAAACAAAAACCAACGGCGGGTTTCTGTGAAAGCCATCAGGATTTTCACACTTTAAAAGCGTTCACTTCACTGTCACCCCGAGCTGCTCACTGGGGCAGCTGGGAGGGCTGCAGCTGCTCGATGCCTGGACTCTGGCTTCCTCCCGTAGTCCAAAGATGGTGGTGAAGCAGTGTCTGTAAACTAGCATGTGAATGAGTATGTGTTGGACTGGTAATGGTGCTTCTCAGGTGGACCCTGCCTTCTACCTTCTGCCTCCAGCAGAAGCGCTGCATCACCCTGGTCCTTGCAGGTATGGGTCCATCGTAAATGGCCGATGATTTGTTTCGTCTTGTGTTTGCCTTTGTTTCCTTAGAATTTAATCTGCGATGTGACACTGGGTGCAGCGTAGGGGGAATTTGCCAGAAGGTTGTTCTGGACCAGCAGCTGTTTAGTACCTTTACTAAGTAAAGGGATCATTTCTTGGATGTTGCGAATAGCGCATTTATCCATACAGGCCTCTATCTGTTTGGGCCGGGTCACTCTAGGTACCCGTTTCGGGCACGGGTAGCACACATGGGAGGTCCTGCGGGGGGGCGAGCCTCTCCCCGTGTCTGGGGGCAGCCTAACACTGGTGAGCATTGTGTGCTGACCCCTAATGACGCTGTCTATTTTTACGCCCTCTTCAGCCTCTCTTATGGGAGCAACCCGCTCCGTCCTGTTAATTGGTTCATTCATTTTTCACCCCGCTGTGGCCCGGCCTCTGTCCTCCACACAGCTTCTCCACTGCCCCCCTCGGCAGCGAGGCAGAATCTGGGTCATAATGCCTACAAGCTTTTGTGGGTATTTCTAGACTGTTCTAAGGATCCGATTTTAATGCTCTGTTTTTTTTTTTCTGCCAAGCGGCGCAGAAGCAACTCAAAGGGGCCGACCGCACTGCCGCGCCGAAAAATACCTGCGGAAAGATTTCTCTGCCTTCCGACGTTTCCTCTTCCACCGCCTCCACAACAGCCTGTTAATAACCGTCTGAGCTGCACAAAAGCACGAGCGCTGGCATTTCAAAAGCACGAAAGTGCGACTTTTATGCCCGCTTGAGTCTGGGAAGTTCTGGAAATTTCCACCAGAGAAGAAGGTGCCCCATTCAGTCCTTGCATCCTGGTCCTGCGCGCGGCCAGTTTCTGACAGCTGCTCCCAGGTTGCCCCCCCCCCCATTGGTTGAACCCCACTGTAAAGTTCGTTGCTCTGGGAGCGCACCCCTGAAAGGGCCGCCCGAATTTCCCACCAGTACGTCACTCCCCAATAAAAGCGGGGGAGACAAGGAAATGAACGCGCGTGAAAATCGGGCTGTGGGACGACAAACGGTGGATTGTCCCGAATCCCTGCCACTCGAATCCGAACAGAGCCCCTCACGTGACACTCCGCCGTGATGGGGTGGAGGGGCAGGTGCTTCCGGCCAGTGACGCCAGGGGAGGGCGCCGGGGAACTGAATCAGCACATGTAGGATGGGTCGGTTAATTAGTGATGTCATATCCCCCCCCCACCACCACCACCATCCCCAACCCGCTCTGTGCCCCAACCCTCATTAACTTTTCCTAAAATGCTGATGTAATGAAAGTTAATCTCTTCACCCCGGCTCTCCAGGACCTCAACACAGCTCCTCTCCTTTCAGGGGGCTGCAGAGAGACCGCAGGGTCTTTGTGCTGCCCATTAGCGCTGCACCGCCCACTGGCCAACTCTATAAAAACTTTACTGACAGGTTCATTAAATCTGCCGGTGATATCCCGGCAGTTGGCTATTGTGTGCGATTTCTTGCTTCGCCCAGACGGGTAACAGAAGAGGGGGACAAAGTACTGGCGGGGGGAGGGAGGGAGAGGGTGCGCGGAACACAGCATGCCCCCGAGAGCATGGACCCTTTTTCGGGTTCACTGCAGAGTTCCGTGCTGCTGGGGCTGTTCATTGTGTGTGTGTGCGTGCGTGTGTGTGTGTGTGTGCGTGTGTGTGTGTGTGTGTGTGTGTGTGTGTGTGTGTGTCTGACTCGGCATGACACAAGTGAGCCACTTTCTCTGTACAGATAATGCTGAGGTCACATTTGAAGAAGCCTGGCAGAGGAGGGGAGCTGGAGAGGAGGCTTTGAAGGAGTGAAATCCCATTGCAGGACCGTGGCCAGAAGCTCCAGCCTAGAAAGCGTAAATTCTGAAAGAAAGAAGACCAAACAAGATGCGAATAAAGAGGAATAAAGCCCAGCATTCTAGGGCTGTATTACATATTTTGCATTTGAATCACAAAGTAGAAGGAGAATATGACTGAGGAACGACTGAGACTGGCTCAGCAGTTAGTCTCACGTGCCAGGCAGCTCGGTCACTACACGTCTCGTGGTGGCTTTGCTTTAATGTTTGCAACGCATTTGTAATCGAGAAGTACCTGTGTCTGTGATCTGCCGCTAACCGCGTAGAGTGGCCGCGGTTCACAGTTCAAAGTTCACACTGAGGGCAGCAGTACATGCCCCACTGTGGGGACCAGGATGCCCTCTGTCACCCCCAGTGTCAGCATCCGGTTTGCAGAAGTGGCCCACTGTGCTCAGGGAGGCTTGGACCCGGTGTGGGAAACCCAGGCTCCGCTGTGATTCGTCGCTCACCCTGTCCGTTAGATCCGCAGCTTCATTGAAGTTGAAGCCCTTAATGGAATTCTGTTCTTTTCTTTTTTTCTTCTTCTTTGCTCCCCTCTTGCCAGGACTACTCAACTTTTACATAGGAAATCCTCTGCTGCCCCATCCCCTCCAGCAGCGCCGCAACCACAATAGAGAGCGTTCACCAGGGGCCTGTGCCGACGTACGTCGGAACATCGGGGGCCTCAATGAAACACGAGGACTCGCTCGTGCTGGTTCAAGCTGTTGGACCCCTTCAGGTGAGATGCATCCAGACCTGATGGGGACGCCTGTGTCGAGAGGGGAAGCATTTTGCTGCTGTCATCTCCAGGCTCGGGGGGGCGCTGTCCCCATCAAGGACTCGTCTCATTATTGCACGTTTTAGGCGGCGTCCCGACGGCCACACGCCCACCAGCAGCCACGGGGCCTGCCTGGTCCCTTGCGCCTCCAGCCCAGAAAGCTCCTCTGTGGAATTTCCTCCTCTCAAGCTGTCGCTAATCCCACAGCAAAGTATTGCTTTCATACTGTCCGTGAAACATTTTCCTGTCCGTTCAAAAAATTTTCTGGCACGTTCTCGGGAGGCAGCCAATTGACAGCATAAATGGGCTTCTTGTTCCAGAGGTGCTTAAAGTGAGCCCTAAAAATAGCATATGTGAAACCAAACCGGGCACACTGTGGGAGAAGAAGGTGACTTTTGAAAGGAGACGTTTACACGGAAACACGCGGGACCGAGATGCCGCAAGTCAGTTACAAGGTGGGAAGGTGAGGAATGGCTGGTGGCGGCGGCGGTGGTGGGGGGGAGGTAGTCGGATGTGGGGTGCTCTGCTCGAATGCCTGCGCTGTCTCACGCGGGAAGGAGAGCTGGGAGAGCAGCTCACTAATGACGTGTCAAAATAGCTGCCAATGACACAGCACAACTGTGTGTCCAACATATAAACATTTTGGAACACAAACACGTATATAAACTGAAATATTCTGACTTGCTGGTTTATTAGCTACACCTATCTAATGGCGTGTAGCACCTGGTTTGGCCTTTAGAACTGCGTGAATTTGTCTGAAGGTGGATTCTGGATGTGTTGTGCAGCAACCTTGGATCAGTGGAAGTGACTGAACTGCATAGTTGCTGCCAATTTGACGAGAGCAAACAGCCCTTCCCGCCTCATCCCAAAGATGCTCAGTGAGGTCGAGGCCACTGAAGCTATGAGAAGTCAGGTTCCTGCATCCGGTTCGGTGACGATACGTACCTTCTGATAGGGTACATTGTCATGCTGGAAGTGTCCATCCATGTGTGGCTAAACTGTAGCCATGAAGGGATGAACTCGGTCAGCAATGAAGTTCAGATATGCCAAACCATTCAGACGTTCTTCAGTGGATGTCGAGGAGCTGATTGTGTGCCAGAAAAACGCTCCCCACCCCATCACACTACCACCACCAGCATGTACTGTTGACACCAAGGATGGATCCATGGACCCATGTTGCTTGTGTCCCTTCCATCGGCATGATGCACAAGTAACCTGGATTCATCTGACCAGGCAACATTTTCCCACTCCTCAACGGTCCAGTTTTAACTCTCCTGTGCTCACTGGAGACGCACTTTCTTGTTCTTCACCAACCGCGTCAGAACCCAACACCCAGACTGTGTTCTGAGACAACATTCTGCATGCCAGTGTTGAGTTTGGATGTGACTTGCTTGCACGATTCTCACCTATATAACAGTGGAGACAGACAGACAGAAGAAGGAATATGAGAATCGGGAGAAACGGTAGGGTTTGAGAGAGGAATTGAAGAGAATGTGGAAGGTGAAAACCAAGGTAGTTCCACTGGGGCCTGTGAGCCCTAAGCTGGAGGAGTCACTCCTTCTGATCCCAGGAATGACAACATTGGTCTCAGTCCAGAAGAGCGCAATCCTATTAAGTTATATATACACATAGGTACAAAAGTGACACACGAAGCATATTTATGTCATCAGACTGGAAACTGATATATATCAACAGTCACATGCTCTACTTTTCCCCTAAATATTTTGATTGAAAAATGAATCGTCCGCGGGTTTCGCAAATCGTCTTTACTTTGTCCCCCCTCCCCTTCCCACTTTCTACCTTTTCACATTGCTCTTTGTGCCGAGGCTGTGGGAAAGCCCCCCCCCCAGTCCCCCCTCCCGATGAGCTCATCTCTGCCCCTTGTGCTGAGGCTCTTTGTAAGGCGGCTGTAACAAAGTCCTAACCCGCGTACCATCCAGTCGTGACCTGCCCTGGCTGGGCCTGCCGCGCTGGGCTGCTCCCTGAATGAACTCTTATTGAAATAAGGATTTGCTCAGGAGCAAATAATCTCTCTTAAAAATACAGGGCAGAGACATGCTGGGGTGGGATGTAATTCTCTCATTATGGGGCATGTATTTGGGGAGGGGGTTGGGGTTGAATGTGCTTAGTGCCCTGAATCCCCGACTCCCCCATGTACTTTTGTTCAGACCCCCCTTGATACACACACACGCGCGCACACACACACACACACACACACACACACACACACACACACACTCTGCTGAACTCCCCCACCTCCTTCTTGTCTCCATTCCCCAGTCTGCTCACACACTCCTCCTCAGACCACCACCCAGCCCTCATTCTCACTGCCCTCAGGGCCCTGGGCAGGTCTATGGGTCAGAACCCGTGACTGTTCTGGGATCTTCCGGATTAGAGCAGACGTCAAGAGCCCCAGACGACAGGGCCACGCCCTCGACCCATGATTCCTTTCTGATGCTCCCGATATCCCTGATGCCGACACCCCTGCCCCCCCACCCTGGAGAGGTAAGAGGTGGAGCACCTTCTGCTCAACTGCACCACACAGCCTGAGACCAGCCTTCGTGCACCACACCCCTCTGAAATCTTCATCCATCTTTGGAGGGTCTCAGGACCTGCTTCTTTCACTGTGCATCACCCTCACTGCACCACCACCCTGCTGGTCCCCCCCCCCCACCAATCTCCACTCTTGCACCCCTACCCCCAGCGCCCAGCCCCCACCACATCTCTCATGTGTTTCAGAAGTTAGTGTTTTAATCAAAGACAGGCATGTGTGGGCCTGCAGGCGGAGAAAGAGAGCCCTGCAGGCGTTTCTCTTCAGTGGTGTGTCTTCCCGCACGAGTGTGTGTGTGTGTGTGTGTGTGTGTGTGTGTGTGTGCGCGCACACACGTGCCTGGGTGTATGCAGGTCTGCTTTTCTTGCTTTTTTGTGCCAAAGGCCTTTACAGAAAAGTGTGACTTTAATAAAACTCCACAAGAAGAAAAATAATAATAAACAGAACTTGTGCATCTGCTGGATTCTATGTGGGGTGTATATGATGTCAGTAATGTTTAACTTTTCTCCCATTTAATTTTTTAGTTTTAATTACAACCTGAGTTGGATGACCCTCTCATCCAGGGTTTGGTTTCCCCCTTTTGTCCCCAGTGATTCCTGGATGGGCCCTGGACCATAGTGACCCTGACCGGTTAGCAATACTGGATAAATGTTTGTTTATTATTCCATATTTATAAATAACTTCCTTCACTTCACACTTTCCTTCACTTATCTTCCATTATGTTTTTGTGTTTGCTGGGGAGCAGTTAGCAACTTTTCAGTCTTACAGCGAGAATGAGTGTGAAATCCCCAGGTGTACAAATGTCTGTGGATGATGTGTGTGTGTGTGTGTGTGTGTGTGTGTGTGTGTGTGTGTGTGAGAGAGAGGGAGAGAGATTTGTCCCTGTTCGGGCTTTGCGGCCATCACTGCCTATTTGAATCTTGCAGTGTTGTGTTAACCTGGAGCCTGGAGTCACCGGCTAAGCCGGGCTCAGTGGAATGCCAGTCCCACAGCTTTACCATGCTTGTACAAGGCCTCAGCCGCATTCTCATTACTGGAACCATTTAGTGCTTCACTTCACTGACAGAACATCAACACATTCCATCTCCGCATGCAGGCCACACTGGACTTTACTGCTATTTCAGCGACGGCCACACTTCTCTGAAATCCCAATTCCTAATCCCTATTTAAATTGAAACCATTGACCTGGAAATAGTTTCGCCATTATTAATATTCTAATTGAATTGGCGTTCACTCATTTAAAATATCAAGTCTTTCACAATATGCATGTCAGAACAAGTTTCAAATATAAATATATACTGCAATATTAAAAACAACGAAAGTTTTATCTTAAATTGCTTCGTTATTAATTGATTGCTTAGTGCCATCTACCGGTGACAGTTAAAAATGCAGACATAAAAAACAAACCAATACATGATATATATATATATATATATATGAATGAATAAATAAATGAATGAATACATAACTAAATAACCAACCAGTACCCAAATGTTGCCTTGATGTTTTTTTAATACTTCTTAAACTTTACCATCAGTTTAAGAAAATATATTAGGAAAGATTCTCTGTTCCCTCCATACCATTGAACCAGGAAGGACAAGCTGTTTAAATTCTCCTACTGAATTAAAACACCCTAAAATACTGCAACAATGGTTGAATAGAATTATTTAAGGCAATAAAACATAACAATAGTCAAGTTCTACTGGATTGTTCATGTGATGCTTTTATGAAAAAAAGACTGTTGCTCATTTATACACTGCGGTATTTATATTGTACTACTTCAAAGGTAAATACATTGACGAAAGGTTTTACAGCAGAACCCTGCCTCTGATCTGAAGTGTCCACTTTTAATATTCAATAACAGGGCAGAAGTTTCTAGTAGAATTCATTCTGTGACGACTGTGAGAGCCACACAGAAGTCTACAGTGTCTTCTGCAGTTACGGTAAAATCATTTGTTTCCAGCCATTTTGTTCTGCCGCGGCCTTATTAAATCACACCAGGTCATTAAAGAGCTTTATTGTAATCTGCCAGTATGTTGCAATAGAGGAACAACTATACAACATAAATTTACACAAAGAAATACAATATTTTTACAGGATCTCTGTCGCCGAGTATTTTAATGCACAGAGTCCAGCAACAACACTTATCAGTAGAGAAAATTCAGCGTTTGCAACAAAACAGCTCATAGTCTCCATAAGGTACAATTAAAAGAAAAATACAGATTGTGCTGTTTGACCAGCATTTAAAACAAAGAAGCTGTAATAAAAATATTATTTCAATCTCTTAAATGTTAAAAAGGCAATTATTCGGCACGTTACTCACTGCTGTACATATAAAGGTTAATTTGCCAGATAGTAATTGAGACAATATATTTTTGCATCACTATAAAAGTAGCTAAAATAAGTTCCAGTACATACAAATGACATTATTGGCAGTGTGTTAATGTTTTCATGTGTATTATCATATTGCCATATGTGGCAAATACTATAACTGCAATTACGAGTGCAAAGGAAAAAGTAACATCAATGTTGTTTTGAAAGAGCGTCACACTACTTTTTCCCAAAGCTTTCTTCATTTAAATATAGAGTAGAATATACAAAATATTGTACGTTAGTCCTGTGTTTTCTTATAAAATACATGCACACATGAACAGTGAACAGGTGTGTACGATTGTGGTTAATATGGACTGTTAAAGCCACCTTGCATTTCACAGCTAAACGGTAAATAAGACACATTCTCCAATAGTTTTGCTGTGTAATAAAATATATTAAGGATTACATACAAGGAAACATTTACAGACATTATAAGCACGAGTTCCCAAATCATTTTTGTGCATTGTTTATAAGAAGTAATTTGGTGTGTTCAGCAAGTTGAACATAATTTAATGCAAGCTAGAAAACAAGATTTGGGGACCGCAATGTTAATGAAAGTCCACTAAATGCCGTCTACAAACCCTTACAAAAACAACCTTAATTTTGATTTATTTTACATATAATTGGAATATGTAACTCCAGCTGAGTAATTTGGTGCAAATTACAAATCTGTGCATTAAAATATATGCATTATTTGCAGAAAATAAACCTTTTTGCACATCACAGTTTATCCACTGAAGGTGAAATGAGCATCTTTACAATTTTTTTTTTTAAAAATCAGAAATGCAGTCTATTGTTGGTTTAAATAGTAGCTTATTAAAAAATTAAATCAGTATTACATTTCTCCATGTTTTATGACTGAATAAAGGCATTTGAATCTGAGGGAGGCAAGACTTTTAAAAACTCTGACGCTGTAATATAGTTACTGACCATGAAATACAGAATTTCCTGCATTATTCCTGACGCTGTTTTCCTTCAGCCTGAACTTGAACATCGAGATGTTCTAACATGTATATTGATCGACTAAATATTTCTCTTTCCAAATCTACGGTATGAAGAATTGACAGAAAATGTCATTACTGTCAAAAAATAACAGATGCACTTGTTGAAAATCACTTATTAATCCCATAACAATAAAATTAGCTGGCATTTTTTGCCAGCAAAACAAAAAATTCAGATCTAATCTGTGTGTGAACTCAAAACCTTCCTGTTGCCTTAGAGTGACGTGTAACAGGGCCCAGTACAGAAATGAACACTAGAGAGAATGCAGGGGGTGTCCGGTGCCAAAACAAGCAAAAGAAAAACATGGATAATAAATACAAGCTTTACATAATTTATGTTAGAAAAATATCCCTTTATCTTGCTGCCACGATAGAACCAGTTTCTCTCACTCCTGACCTTTTTTCGTGATTTGTGTCAGATGAGGCACTGGAATATTCCAGGAGAGAGGGAAGAGGTCACGGCGAAGGCCCATCCTACTTGATCTTCTGCGACCCGATCATCACCTTGGAGACGAAGTTGACGATGGCGCTGGCGGGCTGCTCGGGGTCGTGTTCGGCGAACACGTGGCACACGTTTTCCGTGGTACTGCCCGTCTTCCTTGCCACGAAGCCGAAGATCCTGTGGAGAGCAGCATGTGGACCAATGCAGTGGCGGCCGGCGTGGGTATTTGTTACGAACCCACCGATGCTGGTGGGCCGCTGTGTCTGAGTGGGTTGCAGTGTGAATGTAAACGGACAATGAAAAGCAGGTCATCTAATGCAGACGGAGAACAGTGAATGAAAGTGGATGTGTAAGAATAGCTAGGTGGGCAGGGGGGGTGGGGGGAGGTGTGGGGGTTCATGCTGTTGCTTCACAGTGGCACCTGGGCTGTGTGATCAGATGTAGGTTTGGACTCCATTAAGTCTGTGGAACTTCTCCTCATGTTTGGGTGGGCTTCCTCTGGACTCCCTCCATTGCTTCATTGAATGGGTGAATGGGTGACTGTACACCATCCTCTGTGTGTGTGTGTGTGTGTGTGTGTGTGTGTGTGTGTGTGTGTGTGTGTGTGTAAATGGGTGAGCGTCTGCCCAGTGCACCTGGGCTGGTGTTTGGACTGGAAGGCAGAGCCACAGATGTAACAGCAGGGCAGCAGAGGGCAATGATCGACTTCACCGTTCAGGAGACACACAGGAGATACTTACTTGGCCGACGTGCTGCCATCTCTTGTCCACCTTGAAGAGAGGAGGGACACGGAGCGGTTCAGTTATATCATATCTTTGTAACCGTGTAGTATTTCAATCTTTTTAACCAAAACATCTTTCCCGTCTATATAAGCAGGATATTTTCTAATGGCTTTCAGATGATATGAAAGCTAAAAACCTTAACATCTATGCCACCTACTACCCTGGTGTCACCTCAGGCAGTTGGTGCCACGACTCAGACCACTTACTTCCTATCTTGTGGGTCCAGGGCACAGAATATGACCGTGTTGACAGCGTAATGCCTCCGGAAGAAAAGCCTGGGACGGATAGACATCGGAGAACATGAGAAGGATGGAAACAGTGGGGCAGTATGTGTGAGGAACAGCACTGATGCTGACTTTCACTACACGCTACAAACACACACACACACACACACACACACACACACACACACACACACACACACACACACACCCTAAGTATGTGAGACAGTTTCTCCTCAAGCAAAGTCTCAGCACTGACCCCCGAGCTTGCAGGGTGTTGAACTAGTGCTGTCAGGCCTTCATATCCAACCCCTCCACCACTGTTCCAGTTCCCTTCCTGTACTTACTTCCTCTGATTGTCTGTGAGAGTGATGCCCTGGGCAGACACCTTGAAGTGGACCACCGTGGAGGTGGGCGGTGGGTCCATGCTCAACGTCACACTGGTTGCCTTCTGCACTGCCTGGTAGCCGGTCAGAGACTCCATCTCCACCGAGCCCAGAAACCACACATTGCAAGCTAAAGGATGGAAGGGATCAAAGAAGAAGGTCACAACTTTAGAATCTCCACACACCCAGGTAACCCCCTCATCCCCCAAATGAACCAAGGCTGCTGTACCTGCTCCCTGCTTTAGCAACTCGGCTGCTGAGTTGGTGGCCGTCTGCGTGGCTGACTCCCCGATGTCTTCCAGCGGGTCTGAAAGAGAAGCCAGGAGGCCACGGCCACAGGTTATGCGGGCCATGACTGGAGCGCGGAGCAGCCGACACGCGAGGTACACACACACACAGGCACTGACGGCAGCCATTCAAGGTTTATTTATCCCCCCACAGCCGGCTGAAAAGCCCACATCGTTTTAAAAATAAACAGGCACCTTTTTTAACAAAAACAAATTGAGCACCACAAAATGGAAGGAAAACAAATGGGAGTAAATGACGTCTCTATTCATACAGGCCCCCTGGGTGACCACCTGTAAATATGGTACCCTAATTCTGGTGAGAGGGGTCGTTCTGAGCACAGCGGACAGACGCCCCTCTCAGGTCTGGCCCAGTGGGGTCTGAAGCACAGCTGCTGTTTTATGGGCTGGACTCTAACCGGGCCCCCGCTCTCGGGTCCCCCGTTGCACAACACGCGGATTGACGGCTGACCATGTGATTCATCGGTACAGACGTGAACAGCTGGATAAATTAAGCCGCGTATCCACAGAGGCACAACCCCCCCCCCCAACCCAAGTTGAAGCAAGTCAAATTTGTCCACCAGGATTTATACATCACTTCATTATGTAACATGATTTGGTTTTTGGTTACATTAGACTCTGAGATATTAGAACTTATCACTCATTTGCTGGTGGAGCTGGGAAGGTGGGGGGGGGGGCACTGAAAATCCCACAATGTCCCCATTGCACACACTTTTTCATACATGTTTGCAAAGGATCACATTTTACTTGGGATCTCTCTCACACTCTCACACACACACACACACACACACACACACACACACACAGATGGACGGACAGACGGCCCACCTCTGTCAGGTATGATGAGCTTGCAGGGCAGGGCCAGGGGTGTGATGGAGTGCTGACACACCAGGGCTGGGAGGCTCCCTGTAGAAGTAACAAGCAGAAGTTGCTTTATACAGACATGAAGGATCCCTCTGCTCTTAGCAGCCAAAAAAGCTCTTAGTCCTCATATAACCATCTGCTGAAATAATCATTACATGGGCAGAGCAAACAAATCATTTACATGTATAGCATGATAATATAAACTATTACATGCTTGAAGAAGCACATATTCCTTCACACTTGGGCACATTTTCACCCCATTTTTCTTCTCAGTTTGAACAAGACTCTTCTCACATGGCTATATGCACCATTTAATAAAAATACAAGTAAAATGGAAAAACTACTAAATCTCTCTAGAGAAAATCAAATTATATACAAAAAAAGATTTGTTATATATAGGCTTCCTATAACAAGCACAATTTTACAAAATGTGCTTGTAAGGTGAATTAAAATGACAATTGAAATGGTAAATGTGGAAAAAAGCTGAATGAAAACTTGATGCAGAATATAAGAACTGGTCTCAAAGCCTTTAAATCCGGATGCAAGACCCATATGTTCGTAATTGTTTATACATAACATATTTCTGTGCTCATTATTCTACCTCTTTCCCCGCTTACCATTCATCTTACTGTGTTCTTTTTACTTTCTGAATGTTCTGTGCTCACCTGGGTTTTCTCCCACAGTCCACATGTTACAGGTAAACTGAGTGTGGGGAGGTACCTCATCTGGTGCCCTGTACTTCTGGGATGGTCCACTGGGCAAGTGCTTATTAATAATAGATGTTGTCCTTCTTTTACTGCCATATTTTAAACCCCTGTTATTTACTGTACATTTATTTCTTCTAGAATCAATCCCATAAGTATTTTAAAGTGCTTTTAGAATCTGCTTTTAAATGAAATGCATGAAAAAAATCAGTATTATTATTATTATTTTATATTGTGGCAACACTATTATTTTTATTACTAATAAAACACAACCTATCCAGGCAATTCTCCTAATGTAATTATTCTAATAACGGGAAACACTTGTAACCAGTTTTGCTGAGCTATTTGTATAATGTCATCTGTGATAAATGAAGACTGATAAAAGAAGTCACATGAAGCCCTAAGGATATTTAAACATTTTTTCACAAAGCGTTATGTGGATCCAGGCTTTCATTTTGCTTTTCAGCTTCAACTGTTAGCATTTTCTTTGTTATTTTAAGGCTCATTCGTTTCGTAGATGTTGGTTTTCCACTACGAGAAAGAGACTTCTGGGCAGATGCTTGCGAACAGACACCTTCTGTGCATAAGAAAACCCGCACCACTGGGGGGGGGGGGGTTTGCTCAGTACCCGACACGTGAGTTATGTGACTCTTAAGGTAAGAATTACATCAAGACACGTGCAAATTCTCTAATACTCGCCCTCCTTATGTGCGAGAAGTCGCTACCGCGCACAGGTAGGATCCGACTTACGACATGATCCCGTCGTAAGTGGGATTTCACCATATGTTTGGTGCACTGGCACTGTACGTCCAGCAGATGTCAGTACAAAGCAGAATTTGGAGCTGCTAAATGCTGTTTGTAATCACCGAAAACGTTGAAAACTGGCGCTCGATGACCCCACTGGCTTTAGGGACAGGCTGTAGCGACTGAAAACAAATTTTATATGTACAGTACATCGGCCGACTGTCATAAGGACGCGCCGTAAGTCGCACATGTCGCAAATCGGATCCTGACTATAGAGCGTTGAGCTTCAGTGCTGCTGCCTGAAATATAACTATTGACCACACGGTGGCGACATTGATTAAAATTTAGCAAAATGTACCTGTTTAAACACACACACACACACACACACACACACACACACACACACACACACACACACACACACAGATATACACGCGCATTGCAAACAAGGGGAAAAATAACTTGTTGCTGTTGACAAGGAGAAATCCTTCCTCACCGAAGTAGGGCTCATTGGGACAGCCCTTCAGCCGCACTCCCTTCGGCGTGCACTCGATCAGGAAGTGTCGGACCAGCTCATTGGAGAGGTCCCCTGTTGTGAGACACATGGGAGCCACGTGAGGAAAGACAAACAGACAGTAAGACCTGTAAAGACCAGCAACGGCATCGCCGGTCAGGGCACTTTGCCTGGACCGTTGCTCAGTCTATTTCTGGCTGAGCTATAAAATGTCCATTTTTATTAACTGCAAAAAGAAAAAACTGATTGCTAACTCGAGTGGAATCTGCAGGCCGTCCTACCATGGCATTCCAGGATGGATGGTTTAGCTGGTGTTTTTTTTTTTTTTTTTTTTTACCGCTGAGGCTGTTTACACAACAGCTCGCCTTCATTAACTTAAATACCTGAGCCAGCGCCTGGAAGAGGAGGAGCAGCCGGTGGAATGTTGGGACAAGATGTCACGCCACACCTCTGGGCTGCTCGTCTCCTTGCAGGCATCATAAGTCAAACCCAGATCTTAAGCAGCAACAAGCTTGGACTGGATGCATCGATATCTGCGTGGAAAAGTTGATCTGACGCGACAGAGCAGCTCAGGTGTTTTTACTGTGGTGAACCATTCATTACTGGATCTGACTGAGAAGAAGAGGAGACACAGTTGTGGTTGGGTGAGATTCCAGAGATGTTTAGATATTCATACTGAATACAGAGGGCTCGCCTCACTTCATCTTCATTGGCAGGTCAAAGGATGTTGTGTGTGCTGGGTAAACATTCCAGAGCGGAACTGATCTGAACCTTCACTTTGTGTGTAATTCTCTTGTTGTCTAGTCATTATGCTCGGAGATCCATTACCCACCTTTACACGTTGCAAAAAAAAGGTCCACTAGTACTTTGGGGCGGGAGCAATTTCATTTAAGAGAAGACAACCAGAACTAACCCTAGGAACCACCTGACTTCGAGCCCTAAACGCAGCCTTGGTTCTCACGCTGTTTCCACACTTCTCGACAACTCCACGGACTCTTAGCCTCCTGCCTGCACCGTCACGAAACCAGAACTCAGCCCGTTCATGATGCACAGCCCTCAAGTTTGTCCTCAGGAAGCTAAGTTACCATCTCGAAACGAAAAGCACCCAGAACAGATAACACACGCTGCACTGGGGCTCATTTGTGTGTGTTTGTGGAGTGTGAGGGGAGTGGCCTGCCAGGAGCAAACTCAGGCCTGTTTCTCCGTCCAGTGACAATCTTCCCACCCTTATCCCTATCACTAATGTCAGAAGTACAAAGAGAAATTTGAAAATTGCACTGAGCCACGTTTGAGAAAAGTCCGTTTCAACAAACGGTTAATGATGAGTCCGAAAGTTGGGGTTTTGTTATCCCACTGATAACGGTCTTGAGTGTCCTTGGGCTTCCTTGTGTCCCTCCCTTCCTTCCTGTTCCCCTGAGAAAACCTTGTGGACATTTCCGCTCAGATCTCAGCACTCTGCTTTTCCCTCTTCTGCAGCGGATCCTTGAAGATGCCAAAAACTGTGGGATTTATCACTGAATGCACAGAGGGATAAGCACAGTCCACTGGTTCAGCACGGTGGGGTCACTCGACATTAAAGATGAAACACTGGGGATTACCCCTGGGTTCTGGGGGGGCAGGGCATGACCCTTGGGGGACTTGCAAGTAAACACTAGCAGACAATACGAACCAAATGATCAGCACACAATGACCTTCCTACTACAATTCCATTCATCTCAGAATGCCATTCTGACAGGTCTCGTGCAAAACATTCCCATTTTCTCCAAACAGCTCTTAAGAAATACTCTTTTCAAAGAATGTACAATTAAACTGTGGCAAGGCCGGGCTTGACTGAGTACCACCATGGTCCGTGGGACTCAGAAGCCAGAAGCAGAACCTTATGAAAGGCTCCTCCTGGCTTTGTGCTCCATCAAAAGCATCGCAGATGTGCCCTATCAGATTCCACTCTCCGAAACCTGTCAGAAGACATCTTCCCCCAACTTTTGAACACTGAAATTTCCATAACACACGAGATGTGACATAACCCAACCTGCCACACCTCCTACCCCACCCCAGACCACGGGTACCTTTTTTGCTCTGCTGCAGGACTGACGGAGGGGGTGTGGCCACCTTCATAGCCAGCCCGTACGCCCCCCGGAATGAATGGCTGTCCCGGACGATGAAGGAGCCGGGCTCTTTGTCCTTCAGCACTGCAATGGCTGCGGATGTTAACAAAACAAAAGGTTTGAACCCAAGTAACACGAGCAATTAATGTCTGTGAAACACGCCCCCTTCCTGCTGGTGTGAGCAGAGTGAAACACGGACGATACCGGCCCCTTGTATGCAACCTCAGATGGCAGAGCGAGATGAAGCACGGTAAAAAAAGGGGTTTACCATGGTGCCCGTGCATTAACAACATGCATGGGACGACAAGGTCACACTTGAGGAGTGTTTAAACAGTTCAAGTTGTAGACATGCAGACAAACATCACGAAACCCAGCTGTCCATTATAGGCCAGATAAACCTTAGCTTGGCATAGATTTCTGCTGTCTGTACAGCACAGTTTTGTAATGCTGTGATAATGTGGCAAATAAACATTTACCTTGGTCCCGTGAGATATCTGGCTTGTACCAGAACTTCGAAGTATCCTGCACAAACTTCACAGTCACCTGCTTGCTGGCGATTCCATCTGGAAACCAAAAATACCACGAGTGATTAGCTCACATCTGGCTTTTTTCGCAGACCCTCAAACATGACAGGACACCAAAACGCGAAAGTGTGGCGAGGCCCGACGTGCGCATTGCTGGTTCTAGTGCCAGTTGGTTGGCACGAGCTGAATCGGACAGAGATCCTCTCTTCTGAACAGTGTGGGAAATGGCACCCGGGACATGTGGGATTCACCGTTCACAGTGCATGGCACAAGCAAATAATCATAAAGCAGAGTAAATTACACCCTGGGGGGTTAAAATGTTAAAAGTGTGACAGTTCAAGGTAAGGTGTTTGACTCCTGGTCTGACTACAAGGATCTATGGTTCAGATGCTCTGGACCCAAAGGTTGAGAGAGGCTTCAACAAGGCAGGGCTATGACTGATGGAGGCCAGCAGGGGATGTACCTGGCAGCGGTGAGGAGGTGCTCAGCGCACGGTTGGAAAGATCCGGCAACACGCTGGGAAAGGGGATGCTGATAGTGCTGCCGCTATGTGGACTGGAGAACCCGCTGAGGGCTGGTGATCCGGTACCCATAGAGTGCTCCCCCTCCGAGACTCGTCGTTTCTCCGGGAGTGAGGGCTGCCCACCAGCACCTCCTCGGCCAAGCCCCTCCATGGCAGCCAGCAAGCTCTGCTCCAGGTCTTCTGTTAGTTCCTCCGTGCCCACGGCCCGACAGCTCTGGCCCCGTGGAGTCCCCCTGGGGGAGCTGTGGCAGTTGGGGGCTGGGTGCGACAAACCAGAGAGATCCAGGGGGCCGGGGTAGGGAGGAGTAAAGTGACCCAGTGCTGAGTGTTGGCTCAAGGGGGCTCTGGTGTTGCCATCTTGCCAGGACTGCACTGAGGACGGGCTGGAATAGGACAGTGAGCCAGGGGGTGGTTAGAAACCACACACAGCAAATTCAGATTTCAGGCCCCAAATCAGGAAAGCAAAACAGACCCAGAAAAAATTCAAAAACACACACTGGTTTCATTCACCGATATATACAGAATAAAATAAACAGCATTGCATAATATTTTGTGAAAAAAAATGGTTTCAGTTTTTAACAAGTACATTTAAATCCAACCATCTATCTGTTTTCATGAACTGCCTGTCATGGTCAGAGTGGCGGCGGTCTGGAGACTCTCCCAGAATCCCTGACGCTAGGATATAAGAATACACCACGGATGGTGTGCCAGTCCGTTGGAAGACTCAAATAAACTTATAATAACGCCTAAATTTAGGTCTTGCTGCAGATCCGGACTAGGGAGTAAAGGCAAAACAAGACCTCTAAGAAAATGGGACGTTATTTAGAAGATCTGTGGCCCTGGTGATACCTCTCTGTCCTCGGAAGTGGACTGCTGGTGCAAAGAGACCGTGCTGAGCCAAAGGGTCCCTGGCAAGCGGCTGCAGGGATGGGTGCATCTGACCGGAACGGATCTCCATCCGGCGACGCCGAGCCGTGTTTAAGGCCCTCCATGTAACTCCGGGGTTCTATCAGGAAAAGAAAGCAGTCGTGAACCAACAAAGCAACAACATGCTCTGAGAGTAGCCCCTCTCGCCGTGGCTGCTGACCTGCTCGCTGCCTAGCAGGTGTTTTCTTCATGACTTATTTTGCCGTTTTCTAATGGAAATGTTCACCTAAAGCATTAAAGCCCAATCGCTCCACAAGAATTCCTCGGAATTGTCACTCCCCCCCCCCACATCTGTTCCTAGCAGGATGACTTGTTCTGGAAAATTTCACTGGTACAATACATCTTGCCTCATCTGCGACCACATCTCAACCCGCAGCTGATGGAACAAGAGCTGGGTTCCAAGAACACTCAGGCACCTCGCTGTTTCCAGCAGCTAGTCGCAAACCATGACCCCCATGCTGCCGCAGTCGGAATGAAACTCAGCAATCATTGCTGAGTAACCGATTTTCAGCTCAGCAATCCGAATATGTAAGCAGGGACAGCTTTTAGCACAGAGTTTCAACCAAGGACTCGGGTACCTGAAGTACGCTTCATCCAGGTTCTTACCCTGTACTGATCCAATCTGTATGCATGTCAGTGGCACAGCAGGTGAGGTCGGTACCTCACAGCTTCTAGACTGGGTTTGGATGTGGGTTTGAATCTCACACTGTGGAGATTTCATATGGTCTTCTCACGTTTACATGGGTTCCGTCCTGTGAAAACCACGTATTCCGTTGCCATAAGTCTGTTGGACTTAACAGCACTGACCCTTTCAGAAGGGGTAAGTAGTAGCAAGGATAAAATTTTCGACTGACTTGGACAAAAGTGTCAGCTAAATGAACAAATAGAAGTGGAGAACATAATCTGGTTTTCAGTTCAAAACAAAAGTTTCCATGGTTGTGTCTTAGGGACATGGTTGGTACCCTGGCCTCAGATTTGGATGAGAACCAGCGAGAGCCTTCATGGAATACTAACAGTCCTTTTTCAACGGAAGCTGCCCAGCGCCTCATCTCTTGGCACACACCTCTGCCAGTGTGTTACTTTGGTGGCTTCCTATCCCTTCTTTACATCAGCAGAAGTTCATGTTTCTTCCGCACAGCCGATGCTCTTGTCCTGCGTGTCTCCGGATGTCGCAGACAACACCAGATCCCTCAGGAGAGCGACTCACGGGAATAATCGGCCTCATTTCTGGCTAAAAATGAATACAAAGGCCAAAAGTGTACATTGAAGTGGATAAATAGGAGCTTTTTAAAGCTGCGAGTTATAAAATACGCTGTTATTGATTAGTCTGGTTTAAAAGCTGCAAGCGTCATAAGTTCGGGCAAAAGCTGCTGTTCCCAAGCAAACACCGTTATTAATGTAGGAATGATGAAGTGCTGGTAGATGCGAGACCCTTCCTGTGGGAGATTTGTGGCCTCTTGACTCATCACCCCTGAGGTGGTAAGGTTCAGGGCCAGCCCTGGACACCCGGGATGGTCCCGCTCCACCCCCTCTGCTTTTCAATACTGAAAGAAGCCGTGACCCTTTTCCCCTGAAAGCCGTAGCTGCTAATTAAAACTCAGCCCATTGCACCCCCCCCCTGCCCCCTAGGGCCTCCTTTTCCTTTTCTCCGTACATCTAATAGCCATTTCCACAGGGATCGCTGAAGGTGAAGTCAGGGGTCTCATACGCTGCAGTTGCTTTCAGTGTTAAGAGCTAAATGGAGGGGGGTTGACAGATTCACTGCAGCCATGCGTTTTCACACGTGCTTCTCACATCCTTATCTAATCGCAGTTCCAAGCTGAGGAGGATCTGCACATACCTCAACCACCCTTGCTGGTCCCAGGTCTCTCAGAAAGTGAATTCCTGACAATCCAGCAATGGGAGCGGAGAAGCTGGGGGAGGGACCCGGCAATCGTGTTCCGACCCCTCCTTCGCCTGGAGTGCCTTTCTCTGTCAGCACTGTTTTTCTTCTGTGACAAGTTGTCCCCCACCAGAGAGATAGCCTAGCAGCCACAAAACACGCCTGGCACTTCTGGAATACAAATTTTACACAACCTGCTCCAGATGGCAATGGCTCAAGTGCCTGGATGCCACTGGGTTCCAACAAACCAAGAACGGGCTACAGGGTAGATGGGCATTGGGCTTTCAGAACTTGATGCACCAAAAACATTAGATGCCACTAATAACATAATGCCGACTTATATATCTCCATTTCCACTTTAATGTCCCTCGGTCACGCTCGGGGCATTTGGGGTGCCCCAGTGAGTCTTGGCTCCATCGTGCTTCCATTCCCACTGAGAGAAAAACCATGAAAAAGAGTGAGAAACCATAATTAGGCCTACGAAATTTCAAAGAAAAAACCTTTGGTTGCGAGACCAAATCAATTTTCATGGAAAGAAGAACTGGAGGTTTAAAACACTGGGCCTTTATTGGACACGTCCCATACATATATTCTGAACAAAGGGCTCCTTTTTTCAAGGGGGCTTAACAAACTTGCCATTCATCGCAAGAATGCGCTTTCCAAGGAGCTCTCTAGAACACAAGAGCTGATGGATCACTTGCTCACGGGCTGGGGACAGACGGGGGGGCAGCTCAGCTGTTACAGTTAATCAGGACCCAGTGAATTCTTGCTGCCCGACTGGACATGGGGAAAAAACCACAGGCCAACTTGAAAGTGCTTTAGTAGAACAACATGGGTGGCAAAATTACTGTCAGTAGCCACTCTTAAAAAGTCCCTGCTTTGGGTTTGGTGGATTGTTTTGTCCCTTCATTGACTGGAATCTTGGCAGGTAAACTATGCGAATATGTGCTCAGCTGGCATGCAGAGACCTTCCCACCGCCTGTGTCTCCTATAGACCGAGGTTTTGAAAGTGACATGCACGTCCTCACTGGAAGGCATGGGGAGCATACTGGAAAAATGCCGCAATGCCACCCAATTGTTGTCAACCATCATCACTGTGGTGGACAACACTACAACTCTGCCCAGAGTGGTATGGTTGGGGGTCCACTCATCCCTTTTAAGACCCCTTCCTGTCCCATGGAGTTGAGGCAGGGCTCCAAAACACAGGGTACAATACAGTGGAGCTCACATTAGCAACTCCAGAACAGCAGAGTCACAGGTAGGGTGTTCAGCTGGATGCCAACAACGAACAGGGGGATTCTAGGCGATACAAGATGCTAGAAAAATTCAACCTTGAATGACCTAACAAACACGCAACATACCGAAGAACAAACACAAACACGCATTACACACAAACAGCACATAAACGAAAAGGCTAATGTATAGTAAAGTGCTAAGGCTTATTCAGAGGAAAAGGGAAACTTTTAGAAGTTTGGAGAAGACTGATATATTCAAAAATGATAAACAGAGCAGATAAAGCGGCATATGCAAGGGCAAGTCAAAGAGGTTTTGTCCAACTGTTTTTTGACAGTAAAGTCAGCGACTGCTAACCACTAAGTGTCTTAGTGGTCAGACTGGGCAATGGGAGAAAGACATTTCCACAACGTCTTACAAACTCTCCTTGTTCACACACCCACTATCATTAAACACCTATTCAAGTCAGGGTCAGTGTGGTCCAGACCCTATCCTGGTAGCACAGGACACCAGGCTAAGGACGGCAAACTCTGGACTGGATGTCAGTCCATCTCCTGAAATTCAAAGGAAATCCAGTTCACCAAAAGAAATGAATTTTGTGGTTTTTAGATACTGTTGCTCCATGACCAAAGTTTTCCTCGGACAGAGGCCCCAAGACCACCTCAAATAAAACATCTGAGAAACAGCTCAGCGTTGTGAGGTCTGGTGGATGTGCTGACTGCCTGCCTTCAGTCTCATGGCAAGGACAATACAGCAAAAGACACCAACATTTGCACCTTTCGACATTTAACATAAAATCAGCTCTGGATCTAAACACACTCCAGAGTAATGCGGTTTAAACGGGATGCAAGCGCTTGCAACCAAGCAGGACATAACAAATAACCCCCTAAAAGTCCTACCCTGGGCACAGTGAAGCAAGGCTGCCTTTCAGTATGGAAACCACAAATACACGCGTGACAATCCCGTCTGTGGGAGACATTCCAGGGACGATGTGCAAATACCAGCTGCGGCAGAAAGCGGAAAGTGTGCTTTCTCTACAGCGACCACAGGCTGCCAAGAGACAAAAGTGCCGAAGCTTCTCCTCCTCGGGCTGGGGTCGGGTTTCACCTCTTGCTGGGGAAGCTTGAAACAATGCAGATGTGCTGGCCACACACGCGCGCATTATCACACTGAGGGAGACACACACACAAACCCAAGGCACAAAGAGCCCGTCCAAGTGTACATACCTAAAGACGTGGTCATGGTGGAGATGGAGTCATGAGGGAAAACGGCGGCACGAGCGTGCAGACACAGATCGAGACCCAGACACCGACACACATACGCACGCGCACGCACGCAGAACGTTCAGGCGATGTGTTCCTCTACGCAGGCTGCTCCTTGCAAAAGATCGGCAGGAACTAGACAAGAGGAGGTGAAGGAAGAACTATTCACTGGATCGGTATCTGCTCCTTCTAACTCCCCTTCTCTGTCCACCTCTCTCTCTCGCCCTCTCTCTCTCTCTCTCTCTCTCTCTCTCTCTCTCACTCTGTAATGAACTGTTCCAAGCTCTTGCCAAACAGCCCTAAAAATGCCTGGAGTGGCTGAATGAAGTCATTTAGGCCCTTGCTCACTTGCATCATGGACGGCAAAGAATTCCCTAATTGTTACAGGCTTGCGGTGACTCTGACCAGCTGTTGCCTCCAAGCTCTGTGGAGGGGAGGAGAAAGACTTCCAGGCCTCATTTACATGAGACTTCACTCCTTCCTTTCAGTGACCCCTCTGTAGTGTTTTTGCCCTGCCTCCTCAATGTGCTTCCTCCGACGAGAGGGCACTGTCAAAGGTCAGGGGTCACTGCTGCCCTTTCATGGAGACTATGTGGGAGAGTTTACGTTGACTTACTGTATGCATTAAAGCTCTGTCGACTGTCTCAAGGTAAACAGACATCTGTTGGTGCCACACGGGTACTCAAGTACTGTATCATTAGACAGAATATAACATATTCTGAATATGATAAATTAACTCAAAGTTCAAATCCATCACAATGCCTTCACAAATTATATTTTTTCAATTGGTTTAAATGGCATTTAATTTAATTCATGTAGACAGTTAAATATGCGTTGTCTGGTATAGGAACTGTACTGCCTCTGACTGGGGAGCTCTGCAGGGGGGTCCATCAAGAGGAGCCCATTACTCACCATCCAGACCACCTACAACAAGCGGAGTGTCAGGAGAGCTCACAACATCACCGCTGGCCCCACTCACCCTCTCCACCATGTTTTCATTACTTCCCTCTGGGAGACGCTATCGCAGCCTGAGAGCCAAAACCACCAGGCCAAGGAACAGCTTCCTACCACAGGCTTTCGGGCTGCTGATCGTTTCAGGTTAGATCACCTCCACCACTGCTGACCATGAAAACTGACATCCACCATATGTGTGTATCTGTATGATTTGTTTGTTTGTATATGCGTACGTATTTGGATATTATTTGTATTTATTCATTTATTAATGTATTTATCATATAACCTGCACTACGGACCCAAAGATCTTGATTTCGTGCTCCTCTGTATACCTGCTCCATAAAGGTATTCGACAACATGCAATTCTTCATTCTTGTATGCACGTGTATGTTGATTCAATGCACAATGTCGACATTTGAACCCTTGAAACAAACACTGGAAGTTGTGTTATTTCCCTGGTCCATGTCCCCGTTTCTCCCGTCTTTTCCATTTTCAAAAATCTGTGGATTTAGCTTCGCACATTGGAATGCGCACAAATGTTTAGATTCTTTATTTTAAAAAGTAGGTGGAGCAATTATTTTGTCTACAAATGCTCGCTGTTTAAATATGGTGCATACAACAAGCATGTTGTGTTTATTTAAACTTTCTGAGGTTTTCCAACAAAGCATTCCTATGTCACAGTGGAAGAAAAACAACTATAATTACCTGGCCATAAACAATGCATTGTTAGCGATGAATGTTACATTTATTTTTGACAACACTTGTGCTTAATTTCACAAAATACGATCGCCCCGTGTTAAACGGCTGCACACTAGACTCCCAAATATTCATTTTAATTCACTTTTTCCAGTGACCATTGCAACGCTTTCCTATTCCCTCACCTGCCACGGTATCGCCGAGCCCTATTCCGGATGTCCGGAATGTGTCACCTTGTCTTCTGGCGATCTGAGATCCGTGTCACACGCATTCAGAACATGCACGTGGAGCCGACTGCGTCCAAATGCCCTCACAAAGCACGTTGGCTTATGGTCAGAGTCCTTTCAGCGTTGCGGTGTTACAGTGTGTTTGAAGCTCAGGCTATTTTAACAAAAAAACAAACAAAAAGCTCTACAGGAAATCCAGTAAAATGCAAATAAACTACAGTAAATAAGACATTCCAGAATGATTTTTTTTAGCCAGCAATTACAGCTTATACTGGAGAACAGGACAACTGGTGGGAAACCCACCCTCCCCACTCCCACAGACCTCCCCCACCCCCCGTGCCTCAGGGAAATTCATGTGGCCCCCCTTGGGAACCTGCTGCTTTGGTAAATATGCAATTATGCCGACAAAATTTAACCTCACAAGTTTTTAAGAAGGTCTTCAGATCATCGTTGGACCACTGAAAAAGAATGGAGCTCATCTCACCTCAGCTGCCTGCACTTAAAATGGTGCCTGCTAATTTTTTTGCCCCATCCAAAGACTTACTTTACACTTTTGATGGTTCACAACTTTCCACACATTTTTTCCTCCATGTCAATGATTAAAACGTGGTGGTTTCACAGTTGTTATATTCTCTTTGGCTGCTTGGCTGAGTTTAAGATTTGATTTTTTTTTTCCTTTATGGTGCCACTTTGAAAGAGCAGAGTAAACATGCACGTGCTACACTTTGCAGCCCGAGGCGTTTCCAGCATTTCCTGCACAAATCAGAACCTCCTGTTTCTTCTGAGCCTGGGAAAAGGTGCAGAGGCGACAACCTGCTCTGCACATTCAGATTTCTTCAGCTACTGCTTTTCTGAGAAACTGACCGACTCCTGAAACTTGGCCCTGATGCATGTTTTTGTGGACACCCCCAGCGTGACCAAGCCATTTCCATGGCAACACTTTAATTACTTTGGATCTACTGAACAAATCACTGCATTAGCTTGCATTAGACATTTGTTCAAAGACGTGGAAAGGAATACCTTAATTCCGTTTGCACTAATCACTTTCCTAAGGAGGCTCTCGCTTGACGTATGACTGTAAGCATAAGAAAACAAAGATCTGTATGTCCTGTACACCCCCATTATGCACGGTGTTAAAAATGGAACTTGTACATCACAAATGATGTAATACAGTCATGACTTTGAGACAAAGGCTGATCAGACCAAAGATGGGCAGGGTTTGCTGTGCTGTCTGTCAGCCACACACGACTGTATGGCTCTATGATTCAGAGGAAGAAGCTGCACCTCCTAATGTTACTCATATGGACCTTTGTATGGAAACACTACGAGAAGCTTTCACCAAATGCGCCTGGCATTATGTTCAGCAAGCAGAAAATTTGTTTACATCCTGTTTAAAACACACACACACACACACACACACACACACACACACTTCCTTTACAGATATTTTTAACTGAACTGTCAACAGTTCAGCTCCTGTAGTTGAGGGTGATAAGTAGAACAGCTAAATCATTTGTGGTCATCCTTTTCTACAGCGTACAAGTTTTTCTTTGAATGTCCGCTGAAAGCAAGCACTTCTAATACCTCCAAGTAGAAAATGTGGAATTAAACAGCATCCAAGCCACCTCATTACAATCCACAAACCCATCTTTATTTACACCTTGGCTTACTTTGACTGGGACAGAACCATTTGGCTTTGGACAATAAATAAAGTATGCGAGACACTTCTTATGTATGACTCCTCATAATGGGTAAAGAGTCTTTTACTAAATATATGTTATAAGGAGGAGCCACAAAGTCAAATCATTTTATGGCCAGCTGACCACATCTGTTCATGGTATCAAGAAAACGGTGATTGACGGTACATAATTTTGGAAAAAATATTAGCTTTTTGATGCTTTCCAGATGGTGTTTACAGAGGTGCAATCTGGGGCCTGCTGCCCTGTGACCAAGGAGGCTATAACTCACCCTGGTTTACGTGCTTCTTATCATGGCCAAAGGACTTGTGTGCCAAGTCTGCTGCACCAGAATGCAGGGTGAACACTCCATGTGAGTCAAACACAGTGATTTCTGAAGGATGGGCCCTATAAGTCAAGTGACAGCGATTTCTTAAAAAGTGTCCCGGTGAGTGACACGCAGCCGGCCATCTCCACGTTGGCCACTCTGGTCAGTGTTGAGTTACACTGCTCCTGGGTCAGTCCCCAAAGTAGCATGTTGTTCTCTTCTGCGGCTTGAGTTCAAAGGAATATGTTGTCTCTTTCACACAGTCACACGGAGGATCGCTTCCAATGACCTGGAAGTGATGGTCTGCTTGAGCAAACACAGAGAAGTTTCCCAGCACAGGGGGTAATGAATAGTGTAACACAATCAAACGCGTGTTTAAAACACAAACCTTGGATAAAGTCCAGGCTGAAGGGGAAATCAATTTGGAGACGCCGCGACCACAGCAAAAGGCTTTCGACTAATGTTTCAGCAGCGATGGACTTAAAATATATCGCTTTCGTAATGCAATGAGCACAGCGTGTCTAGCTGAGGTTCCGCTTTAGCAGAAGCACATCAGAACGCTCCCACATCCTTGGTCACGTCCTTCGATACGCTGCCTGAAGGTGACCGCATGCAGAGGGAACACACTGACCGCATGCCCTTAAGGCCTCTCCAAGAAGTATGACTACAGGAAAGGCAGTGAAAGATATAAGGAATAAAATCTGTGCTAAGGGCAAATGTCAGCATCATCTAGAGCTTTAAAAAGCTGAGATTAATTATAATACATGCTGGTCTCCTGTCCAAACATAGCATTAGAAAGAGGATCGCAGGAAAGTAAAATGCAAGTCAACTGCATCTTGATATTTCCGAAAGCAAACATGGAGATGGAGGATAAATCACAGCAAAATACAAAAGAGCTCGAGGAAGGTTCAAATAAAAGTGTGATTTAGTGCAAATGCCTAATGCATGGGCCAACCTTTTGCTAATGCACAGGCAGGTCGTTCACAGCGTGCTTCAGGCAGACGGGAATGAGTCATAAATTGTATCAGCAGAAAAGGAATCTGGTCTCAGATAAAACGGCCAAAGTCTGGATGGGCCGAGTGGTGGAAACAATGGGGGTTTACGCGAATACTATGTGTGGGTGTGCCTCTTGAGCTCCATTAGGAGCTGTAGTGACACAGCCCTGCCAGGCGAGGTGAAGGGGGGACGTCATCCTGAGTAAAGTGAAGAGGGGCTCAGGTGAGATCTCAGATTTGTCGTAATCCCTCCTGTCAGGAGCAGCCATGCATCACCGGCCCACAGAATCAAGGCATGAGATAGGAGTGTTTTCTCTGGAAAGGGCTTAGTTCATTTTTCCACGTTTTTCCATGACCACATCCTACCCATTGTAATCCCAGCTCACCTTTTTCCCATCTCATACCCCACTGGCTCTGTTTGAAGTGGTTCCTCCAGTCATATTTCTAAAGCATAACTCTAACATGCAAGGGAATGTGTCTTCATAAATGTCAAATGCAACACATATAAGAAAACAAATATTCTATTGCTTTTTTAATTCTGGGTTTTGTTGTTTGTACTTAATGCACAGAAAAATGTCTTTATACTAGATACAATTTCTGAAGGGTAAAACTGTGATTCCCAACCTTGTACCCAGGCGTGCACACAGTTCCGAAGGGGTAGGTGGGAACGTTGTGGATTAAATTTAGTTTACAAAATCGAAATTTCCATTCTGTTTAAAAATAGACGTCAAGTGCTGTTTCACGCTCAATCAGAGTAACAAAATAAAAGTAGAAATAGATGAAATCGGCACGGCGTTTGTGTCTAGCGTAGCTTATTTACTGCAATAGTCAACACTGTGTTATTGTATCTAGTTTCCCACCTGTCCGTGCCAGTTGTAATGCAGCAGCACTACAAATTCAAACTTTGGGTGAACTCTCCAGAAGAAAAAAAAAAAAAAAACAAGGAGACGCAGCCCAAACATCACTAGTTTCGAGATTAGTATGTTTTGTATGGCTTAACTTGTACAGGCACAGACCCACTGCACCCACTCCTGAACACCGAACGCTCCTCCTATGACGGGTAGCCTGAAACAAGCTGGTCAGTTCACACTACAGCTGGACAAATCCACAGGTATCAGCGGCAAGGCACAGCTGGGGAGACCAGTCTGTCGTAAATGAGCATGTTCTGGCTGAGGTACACTAAATTTTTCAGCTGATAGTTTCTGTCCAAGGGCGACAGTTTGGACTATAAATCGTGTGGTCATGTACACACTGATGGGGCAGCAGAGATGCTGAGGAGACTGGTGTATGAGTTACGTGGACGTGTCAAGGTGGTAAACCCTGATGTGGAAGGGACCCCGTATTATTCAGTGGGAGGGTTTGGCTAGTAAGAGAATGAACGACACATGAGCTTCATGCTGATGTCTACCAGCTATCCTACAGCAAAACCCGAATGAGACTGTGTGCCTTTTTTGAAGGAGCACCTGTACCCTGGCTACACTGCTACAGGACCCAGATTGGGTCATCTTAACCCTGCTGACATGATCACCAGACTGAATAACCTTATCACTGCGAGGCAAAGACACACATATCTCAAACATGCATGACAAGGTGAATGGATTCATAAGGAAGGTCAAACTGTTGAAGAACAAATGTGAGGATGGAGTGCTTTTCCGGTGTTTGATGCCCATTTTATCACCTCAATCTCAGACAGAGCCGCTGTAGTGAAAACTGTGAAAGCTTGCGTGGCTAAACTCAACCGTGAGCTCAACTCATACTTCAGGGACACCAAAACCACGTCTGCTAAACTGGACCGGCTCAGGATCCCATTCGATGTGACTGAGGGGAGTTGTAGCCTCACACTTCACAAATATCTGGCCAATGTGTCCTCAGACCGTGGGTTGAGGATGAAACATGCAGACCAGACGCTGACACGGCTCTGGTGTGGTGTGAAGAAGGAACATCCTCAGTTGTGAAAATGTACACTGAATATATTTTTTACCCTTTAGATCTACCTATCTGTGGGACATGGCTTTCTCATGTCCAACCCAAATCAAAGCCAAGCACAGGAACGGACTCAATATGGAGAAGAGCCTGGTTACACTTATGGCTATACTGTCCCCTAACAAAACTTTAGAAAGACAAGTTCTGTTGTCAAGACTAACTTAAATGAAGATGATTCTACTCGATGAATCTGACTCTGTTTTTTAGCATTGATAACTGGTCTTTTGGCTGAATGTAATTCATTATAATAATATCCAGTTCAGTAATATTATTAATAACGTTGAACAATTACCAGTTCAATATTGGTTTAAATGGAAAAATTTAGGATCATACCGGTTTGATGCGGATGAGGGGGTGACTGAGCCATACTGAACGGGCTGTGTGTGACCAAAATGGTTGGAAGCAACTGTTCTCAAATATAAGTCAGGTTGTCCAGGATCATTTCTCTAACAACGGCTGAAAAATAATAAAACGATCCGCCGGTCCATCATTTATTAACAGCAACTGCTTGTCCAATGCAGGGTCACAGAGTGCCACAGGTAACCTAAGAAGAGTAGTGTGTGAGGCAGGGTTCACCCTGCATGAAACACCATTCGACGACAAGGCGGTCACAGGCGCTCCTGCATTCTACCTGAAACACATGTCTGTTGACCGTGGGAAGAAACCACATCACCAAAAGGAAAAGCACTCAGACACGGAGAACGCACGCATCCTCGACCCAGACTGAACCAGGTTCGATCCTGTATCCACACAGCCCAGGTGCTGTGAGGCAGCAGCACTATTAACCGCCTTAATCGACTGATCGTTTAAAAAATAAATCGACGTTTTCCATGCAGACACTCAACACCCAATGGATCAGCAACAGACATTCATCATCCCGTGTCCCACCTTTCCTTTTTATCAGTGTAATCCAGCACCACACCAGAGTTGAGTACGTTGCCACAGCAGCTGTTCAAACAAGCAATGGCACACAGCTGGGAACAAGTCCACCTTTCCTCCATGTGCCTCCTGCTCACGCACGTACACCCAAGTCACCGAGCAAGCACAGACTGTTCAGGTACACAGCTTGTGGCAGAAGCCCGGTCACATCACTAGGCCCACTATGCAGCCATACTGGTTTCACATTGGATGTCAGATGACACCCTTACCCCTCTGTAGCAAGGACACCAGGCCGGGCCATAAACGAAACCCTTGGCTACAAACTGCACAAAAGAAAAGTGAAAAGAAACAGTAAC
The DNA here is from genome assembly GCA_900497675.1 of Arapaima gigas. NCBI lineage: Eukaryota > Metazoa > Chordata > Actinopteri > Osteoglossiformes > Osteoglossidae > Arapaima > Arapaima gigas. The sequence continues at coordinate 1,236,237 of UFQX01005272.1, read as the reverse complement.
CCAGTATGGTGCTGGGACGCTTTCAGAGGTGACATCATCCTCAGTGCTAAATCATCCAGACGGGCAGACTGTCTCCCTGTCTCTGCCTTAATACCTCAGTCTTGTTGAGGCCCAGTGTTGCGGAATGCGTGCACATTCTCAGACGGCTCAAAAAATGCTGTTCCGAAAACCACCTCCATCCATTAAACTTGCTGGGGCGTTAAAATTCCACACATACACCACCATAAACTTATGGCCCAATTCTGCGTGGCTGCTTTACAACAGTAGAATGATGTGGTCTGGTGAAGTGTCCAGGTGAGAGAGAAGAAATGAAATGTTTACCATGAGCGGTCCTGTAGGCCTCATACTGTTCGCCAGGCTGACCAGGAAGCCTCATGTGGGAGAATTCCGACAGGGTCTTGACTGAGGGAGAGAGAGGGCCCGGTGTGAGTGAGGTCTGCTTCATTGGGAGATGGAACAGCCATACTTACTTTGGGTTGCATTCTCAGGACCCTTTGTGAGGACTTCACTTTAATGCAATGAAAGATTGTCTCCTCTTTTTAGCAAAATATCATCCATCCATCCACCCAACCATCGTCATTAGCAGCTATATCCTGGTCAGGATTGCGAAGGTCTGGAGACTATCCTGGAAACACTGAACATCAGGCTCGGAAACTACACCCCGGATGGAACACCAGTCCATTGCAGGGCACGCCCACACACACACACACACAAAGGGTCAATTTAGTTTAGAGTGACCAATTAACCTGAATCATATATCTTTGGACTACGGGAGGGAACTGGAGCACCCAGAGGAAACCCTAACAGACCCAGGAAAACTTGCAAACTCCACACAGACTAAGCGAGGTTCAAAGCCAAGCCCAACGGGGGGGGGAGCACAGGTATGTATTTTCTGTGCTTTGTGAGAATTCAGGAAAGCAGGTGATGTTTTGTGAGGACATGACATCAGTGAGCAGGTGTCTGCTGATCATATGAGCAACATCCCACCTGCCCAGGCTGCTTTTGGGCTTTTCTTGATGAAAAGGGGATCCCCTGGATGTAGTGTTTCAGTTTTGCTTTTTGGTTTCACCACCCTGAATTTCAGCATGTGTGTCTGTGTTTAAAATATAATTAAACAATAGATAATGTGACTGTCTGGAAAGTGTGTTTTTTCCTTTAAGCAGCTGCACTGCAGAATAGCCCCACACAAGAGGAACAAAGTCAAAGGCCATAAGGTTCTCTGTTTTGGCTCCAGTGTGGTAGAATGAACTCCCTCTGTCACCCACAACTGCTGAGTCTCAACACTGAAGAAAGGTCTGAAAGCACATCTTCTTTAGACCCATTTCCCTTCTGATCTCCATGCTGCATAAACTTGCAGTGCATCTCCTGTTATTTTTTAAAAAAATTGTATTCCTATCAATTCTATATGCAAGCACGGTGCACAGTCATGTCAAAATAAGTATCAGTACTTGAAGAATCACGTATCTGTAACCTTATCTGTCTCTGGGGGAAGTACATTTCGGTTACTCTGTGCTGTTCCTTTGGAAAGAACCCTCCACTAAATTAATAAATGTAAATGCGTGGCTCGGTCCGTGTAGCACTGCTGCTTCTCAGCATTAGGCTGCAGAAAGTGATCACATTACATGACCTTTTTTCAGAGAAATTTTTTAAATCAGATTTTTTTTAACTTTTAAAATGAGTGGAAAATTCAACTAAAATATTATTATTATTATTATTATTATTATTATTATTATTATTATTCTACACTCATCAACAGTAAGCAGCTGGTGAAAGTGATGTCCAGGCATTTTGTGCCCAGGTCACTGTCTACTCAGACAGAGGGGAGGAGATCCGGGTGTGCAGGTGCTGAATGAGAAGCCTTGACTTAGACAAGGAGAAGTACAAACCAAAGACAGTAGAGGTCATTTGTGGGACAACCTGACACCTCGAGGGGTGAGGGCTCACCGTAGGGGGTTGGGGGTGAGATGGGGAATGCAGGCGTTGGGGGGACCACGTCACGGCTTGGCTCCCCCCGGGTGTCCAGTTGGTCTCTCCGTCCACCATAATCCACCATGTCAGCAGCGTACAGACCAGTCCGCTACGGCACAAGCACACAATGGTATAAGCGGTGCAGATTTGGTGTGTGTGGCAATAGTCCCACATGGTGGGACTGTAAAACTGTCAGAGACACATGCTAATGTCAACAGTGCTGCTCTGTCCTACTCTCGCTCAATAGGTCCCTTGCCAAAGTATCCCACGGCTCTTTCATTTGCACAGAATTCTCCTCCATTGTAATGGATGTTTCAAAGAAATGGCAGTGAAAAGCCAGTCCCGCCCCAGCTTTCATCTCAGACACTCCAGGCATGAGTTTTACTTCACGTCCACCCTCTCGCACAAAGGCGCCCCTCCCTTTGACATGCCATTGCAGTGTTACGGAGTCTTGGTTGATGTGTCCGCTGACTTCATCTAACATCTCCTGCTGTTATGCATGTGTCACTAACAAGGACCTGATTCAGGGAGTTCTCACTTTAAAAAGCAGGGATCTTTCCTTTTTGCCCAACCAGGCTACCATCCATGCATGTGTGCCACAGAAGAGCTTGGGCCTACCTCACTCAGTAGGGTATCGGTGGTGTTCCGGAACCTCTCTGCGAGACCCCACCCTGCGCTCTGCAGCTCTCGTTGGTTAACAGTGTCACTGCCCAGTGTGGTCAGACCCCTGGCGCTGTCCACTGACCTGTTGCAGGCTGCAGGGAGACAGAGGATGAGTGGTGCTGTGCACTGTAATTTATGCAGCTCATTTGAGGAATATCAGTAAATATTTCTCATCCAGAAAAGCCATGTTTTGTCACTGCTAACAAAGTGCGGTCCTAAATTTTTTTTTTTTAAACAAAGGCTTGACTGATACAACACACAAACTCCAAGGCAGACGTTTTTCTTTTTCTTTTAGAGAATTTTTTCATTTTTTTAATTTGATTACTTTGATTTAGGTGCCGCTACCCAAACAGTCCAATCCAGATGATGTCACATTCGGCACGACTCCCCGATTGACTTTCCCAGTAGGAATTTTTTATTTATTCATTCCTGTGTCCCACTCACGTGCATTTTCCAGCAACGTGCATTTTCTGTGACTTATGAGCAAGTTTGGAAGGAAATTTTAAAATTTGTTAGGCATAACTGTGTTTACCTCATAACTTACCTCTGAAGCTAATCTATGAAGTGAGGTTTGGAAACACAGTCTGTCCACCTATTGCTATCTCATGACACGGGGGGTAAAGACTGACTTTTGATAAAGAGGCAGCAGACCGACTCCGTTCCTTGTAAGTAGCTTCGGACAGATATACTGGCAAAGCAAGGAAAGAATATAATGTACTATTGTATGTATGCCTGGTCATTCTGTTTAAATAGCATGGCCACATTTGTTCCCAAAGGGAAGAACATCGAGAGGGTTTCTACGTGGGCATTTTGGGAGGGACAAAATGTTTCACTTTCTCTGTACACAGACACCACTTAGCACCTCTGTGTTAATCGGCACTCTTGGGGGAGTCACAGCAGTCTTGGGGAGGGGCACACAAAATCGCCCCCTCCTGCTCACCACCATACCAAGCTGTGGAATGCGGTGAGGTGCTAATGTGGGCCATTGATAGGCAGCAATCATTTTTTATGTTTTTTTTTTTATTCATTGAGCTAACGTTGTTGTCCAAAGTGACTTACAATTACTTGCCCCCATTCATTCTGCTGGATTTTTTTTTTTTTTTTTAACAGCAGGAGCGGGGATTCAAACATGAGTTCTTCCAGTGCAAAGCTGTGGCTCTAACTTGTTCTAACCACAGTTCCATCTGCTGCTATCATCAGTACAAATGTGTTCCTCAGACATGTACATATGTACAAATAAATGTTTGCAAATAAGAGCATGTGGTACAGGTCAGTGAAACGGGGAAGGGGTGACACGAGAAGTGAAACCCTTCTCATGGACCAACACCCCACTGTGAGAGGCTGCCTTGCAGCCGTCTCCATCTTCACCTATTTGTGCCTCTTTGGCTGCTCCTATAGCAGACCTTTATCTCAGTCTACTGCTAGTAAGGCTACAGGAGATATGTCAGCGGAGACATTTGGCAGCCTAGAGGTGCTTTAAAACACGAAATGCGACAGTCCCACAGATAGCAAACATGCGCTGTTAGAAGGGCTTAAATCACAGCCTACAAGCTACACCTACGCAGTCAATTCCATTTTTCAGCTGCTCACAATGGAAAATTTACATTCATCTGATTGCCGAGGCCAAAGCAACTTACTTTTGTAGTTATACAACAGCTACTTGCAACAATATATCCATTTACAGAGTTGAATAATTTTTACTGTCCTTTTTGTTTATTTTACCAGAGTGCTTTAGCATGAGTACCTTGTTCGCAAGTGGAGGAGGTGGGCACGAAACAAAGGACCTCCGGCACCAGCTGCAGCCCCTCTAATCACTCCGCTAGCAGACAACCCTTTACTAACTCCCTCTGTAAAATGTCTTTCCAGGAGTTAGATTCGGGAGGTGAATTTCCAGAAAATGCTTCGTAGCGTCAGCTGTTCGCCGAACCCCTCGTGTAACACACTGCAGCTTCTCCGTTTTCTGTTTATAGTATTTAAACAGGAGCCAGAAACCTTGTCTGAATGTCAGCAGTCATCCTTCAAACTCACTCCGGCTCACTTATGCTCCTTCTGACAAATGTTACACAACTGTCTGGAACCACTGGGATGCCTTGGTGAGAGGCAAATCCTGGGCAATTTCCGCCCTTACCAAACAGGCATCCAGACTATTTACAGACGCTAAAGTCACACCAGGGGAGGGGACATCGCTCTGGCTCAGGAAGCAGGTGTTCGGAGCACAAACCTCATTTAGTCTTTTGCCTGCGTCTTCAGATTCTAGCCTCCGGGAGCGTGTCTGGAGAAGTCGATAGCTGCTCTGAGGTGTTACTAAAGGCATATAATAATCATGTCTATTTAATAAAGAAATATATCTTTATTCGACTGGAAGTTCCCAAACAAACACCTAAGGACTAGTAACAATGGCCTGCAAAAAAATAAAAAAATAAAAAAATAAAGAACCCAGCTCAGAACATGTGTCGCTTGAAACACATCACCATCCAGCATGACGACATGTTTTATCAGAAACAGAACACATACACAGCTCTCTACTCTCGTCTGGATGGCTGCCCTTCTTCTGGGCTGCACAAACCAGAAGTGGCGCTCACACTCCAACTCCACTCCGCACTTGCCAAGAATGCGCAGCTAAATTTGCTCCTCCACTGTTCTTGGATCCTTATTGGACCGCAAAAAAACAAAAACACTCTTATTATGGCGAACAACAATAACAAGCAGAAACAACCCTCATGCTCATAGTGGTCCTGCTCTTTCTCACAGAGGCACCAGTTTGAAAAGAGAGTGTGGGAGGCTACGCAGTTCACAGGTGGCAGCTTTTGTCACTGTTTGTGTGTCTTTTTTAACATCTGGTCAGGAGAACAAGACAGTTTTCTCACAATTAAAGAAATGATCATGGTGCTCCCATCCCACAGTTGTACATTGGTCTTCACTTTACCGTAGATTTTTTTTTTGCAGAATGGTAGGAAATGTCAGTGGTTCACTTTGTACATATTGTGCTGCTGGGGGGTGAAGTGGTGCAGCTGTGATTTTTTTTTAGCAAGCTAATGCCTGTTTTATACTGATGACTGAGGCAGACGCTTGTGAAAATAATTTAGACTAAATAATGTAAACTAGAGTCAGCACCCTTCCGAAAGGAGCATTTTCATAAGCGTTTTTTTTTTAAATAAACTATTACTATATGGAAGATTTCAGGAGCAGCTGTGGTGCCTCTACGCCCAATGAATAATAAGGAAAATTTTGTTGGAACTTCACTTGTGTTCCTTCACAAATGGTAAGTAGGTATGACTGGCGCACAGCTGTACCACATATAAGTGGGACTAGATCATCTGCTAAGGGGATAAATAATTCTACAGACTAATGTACCTCCTTGTCATAACCCCAAAAACTGATGGCAGTGAGAAAGTAAACTGTTCGTATTTGCAGATGAGTCATAGTAATCGGATCTTCATTTCCATGATCCACTGCAGGCGACTGCCACATGCCCGACACACATTTAAAAAAATTGCCCTTGAACATCCAGCTGTGCTCCTATCTGAGGAAAAACAATGACCGTGTGATCTTAGTGAGAATGAATGAAAGTTGTGCCTGGGGGTTAACTTTATTGTCGCATACGACGTCCGTGACCGTGAATGTAGCTGCAGCAGCAGTTTTCTTTCATCTCTTCCTCATTTTCCCCTAATACATACTTGGGGTCAACTGAACACAGGAAAGCTTTATGAACAGATGGGGCTGAACCCATGAGGACAGCTGTTCAAGCTCTGGGTGCGATCGTGGAGTGCCAGCTGACAAGCGCACTCCTGTCTTTACCCAGGGATAATGGAGAGGTTGGTTAGACTGTCTAGGTCTTTAGAGCAGCAAAAATTCCCAGTCCCTGCCTGTCAGACTGGCCTATGGTTGTTGGTGCTGGTGAGAGAGCGGATACAGAGGAGCAACAGTATGCAAAGATTTTGGTTAGTTTGACGTCGATCACAAGTGAGGCCCTCGATAAGAAGGCAGATTCAGCAGCCTGAGAGGAAAACTGCCATTATACTGGTGTCATCATTACATTGCAATGATTTTAGCATTCAATAGATGAGTATAAACAAGCATAGGTCAGACCTCTTACTAAGGGTAATTTCTTACAATTTCATGGATATCGCTCTTTTCTGGTGGAAGTTGATCCCATTGAGATAACAAGTAGTACATTATCGTCCCTTTCACAGAGCTAGAAGAGGTCAGCATTCAAAGAAATCTTTTATACCTTTAGTGTCGCTTGTTGATTTTTTGCAGAGCAGTTGAAAACATACCAAGTTTTGAAGTAGCCTCACCTGTCTGGTATGTATTTTGTAGGGCACCTTCCATGCCGTCAGGCAGTCTGCGGTGTCCTCCATTTGTACAGGGGGATGTGGTGCCATTGACGTGGCCTCTTGCATCCTTTTTGACCAAACTGGTCTGCGTTGGAATGGGCACAAAGGTTGGGTCTAGGTCCATTATCAGCTGGTTGAGCTGGTCAATAGACTGGTCGATGTCCACGGTGAGTGAGGCCAACTCATCATCTTTACTCAACGAGGCATTCTTCATGTTGGGATCACCTAGCCCCCCACCGCCAGCCCTCAGTATTGCCTCTCGGCTGCTGCTCCCTCGGATGGGCGTTTCCGGAACGACAGGGGAGGTTTTGGGTGAAGCTGAACCAGTCTTCTCTCGCGGGAACCGCGTGTCACTATCAGTAGTGGGGTAGCCGTACTGTTGAGCAGCCACCATCTGCTGTTGGCGCACCCAGGTCTGCGTGAAATAGCCCCCCTGGCCAAAGGCCTGCGGTGTAGACAAGGCTGCCTGGGGGCCATGGGCAGGGCCACGATCACGTTCGTAGTCATCGGAGGCAAAACCCAGGTCAGTGGTAGCGGGTGCAAGGCCTCCGAAGCCATCGGACAACAGCGAGTTTTGGCTGCTCTGGTGGCAACTGCAGTGACCCAGAGGGTGACAGTGCAGCCCCTCTGAGGAGGACAGCGTGCCAATGCTGTCCACGCTGTGCAGGTCGTGAGCCGGTGCCTCATCGTCAAGGATGTCTGTCTCCCGTTCCCCTTCACCGTTTGCATGCACCTGGGTGGGCACTACATGGTGATGCCCACCCACCTCTACACCTGGCCCACTCCGGTCCTCCATCTCCCCGGGGAGAGCAGAGGCCTCCAGGCCAAAGCCGCTGAGGAGGCGTTGCAGAGCGGCCCTCTCCTGTCGACTGGGCCCTCGGCCAGTGCGTACAGAGGTGGTCGAGAGCCCTGAGTCGCTGCTGGCGGACAGAGCGTGGTCACTGTGCTCAGGGCTGCTGGTTACAGCCCCTGGAGGGGCACTATCTGCGCTCTTCTTCCTCACCTTGGCATACAGGCCTCCATCGACTGGGCCCTGGGCATGCAGCACTGAGAACACAAGAACACCAAGCTCACATTAGCCAAGCAATTCATCGCCCCGAGGTTTTGCTTCACATCACAGATACACCTCCTTTCTCACCACTGACACGTACACCATGCATATGGTCTGACAGTCAAAGTGGCACAAAGCACCCAGTTCACACAGAGAGGTACTTACACAAGGGTGGGCATAAACACACATGGTCACATACAAACAAGCACCGTGACTAATGCACACACATCTGCTTTCTCCCTTTGTGGGGCCTGAGGAAGTTTCAAAGGGCTACACGAACCTGAGAAACCTCTGCTGTGTTGGACGACGGCACTGATTTAAAAACGATGCACAGAAAAGCCACGTGGATTCGAGGCAAAGGAAGCGTGGGCACTGCAAATGCATCCTCTGCTCTAGCAGCAGACACAGGGTTTAATGACCTAATGGTGCAAGAAATATTTAAAGCTGTCTTCCGTTCCTCATCAACAAGACAATAAACATGACACTGAGTTTCAGCACTGGCTTAAGTTGGCAACAAAAAAACCTTTGTACAACAACAACAAAAAAAAAAAATCTCACTAATAAGCTGCAAGGATTTGTGTTCAGGAAGAGTGCTGCATGGGGACAGAGTTTAGCTTGGTCACTTTACCCTAAATTTAACCTTTCCTTATGTAAACACGCTCAAAAGTCACGTGGATACAGTCACAATCAGAAGAAGTTGTTTACATTAGCTCTGATAAAACGCAAGGCCAGCAGATTTTTCAAACGCTGCAATATTTTATATTTTATGTCAAACATTATTTCAAGCAGCAATAATTGTATGTGGTAAAACAGGAGAAGTAATTCACTTATAATAAGTCAGTATCTCTGCACTGGTTTTTAATTCAATTTCATCACCAGGAGGGCACACATTAACTCATTACTCCCAGAGGTTTGTTTATAAATAACTCTGTTGCAAGATGAATGTCACTGACTTATATGCACAAAAAAACAACTCTGAGACAAAGTACAAATCAGACATTACCGAAAACAACAATAAAACATTGTCCTGTGACACTTATCTTGCATTAAATGTGCCAGAACTCGAATCCAAGCTTCCCCAGCTGATCAAACAGTTTAAAAATTCCCTTTTGTTGTCACTTTGCCCCCTGCCAGCCCCTACAAACACCCAGCTGTGACGTGGCCGTCATACCTGAATCAGTCCGAATCTGTATACCACCGCACGCTGGACTCCACGCACACCAAGCAATGAAATCTGAATACCAGACACACACGACGGAAGCACCAGGACACTCTGGAGGGGCGGCCCCTTTCCTGCTTTCATGCTCCCCCTCCTTCCCCGCCTCCCAGCCACGGTTGCGCTCCGATCCCGAAGGGGAGAGACAGGCGACTCTACCGAAGCAGAGGCAGGCCTCAGTGAGCAGCTGGCCAGTGGGACGGGGGCACCATCAGAGGGTCTCTGAAGGCAGCAGGGCCAAAAACAACTGCCCCAGCCTCAGATATTTCTCATAAGGTGACAACGCTTCCCCAGAGGCTCTCGCCCCACCTCTCTTTTCCCTTGTTCCTCCCCTCACCAACCAACTGCGTCCTTCCTCTGAGAAAAAGACCTCCTACTAAGCCCAGGTAATTTTGCAGCACCTCAGTCAAAGAGACAGAAAAAGGGATAGGCTGGGGAGAAGGGGGGGTGGGGGGGTGAACCCGGGGCATTGGATTCTGCCGTCACGTCAACGCTCACGTTGCAGACGTCTGCCGAGACCTCGCGACCCGCTGAGAAGGTGCACGTTTTGTGCGGTGTGAAACAGACCTTGAATTGGCCAAATATGGGAAGGGCAATGTAAACATGGGGGTTGGACCTCGGAGGGGGGGGTCGGGGGGCAAAGTTTAGCTGTAATCCGAACTCCCAGAATCCAAGGGGAGAGAGCGAGAGAATAGACAGAAGGGGCAAAAGGGAACGGACTTAAAACAAAACCTATTTGAGCCAAAAACAACATTCCTCCCCTCCGATTTTTTCCCCAAACACAGCAAAAGCTGCCGCTCTAGTTAGCTCAACATGCCAGTCCCGGGAGGCTGTTTGTGACTCGGAGTCACATTATTTCCCAGTGCTAGGTATTGCCAAATTACACGGCTGCCGTCAACATATATAGTACTGGTGGAAAACCAGATGTGCACGAAACCTCAATTGCCGGGTTCACCAATTGTTTTAACTTCTCCTCCTCTGTCATTCTCACAGATGGGACTTGAGAACAGCGCCGGCCCTAAATAACTAACCTGGTGTACAAGGGGCCCAGCTGACCCCGGGGATTTTACTGCACATTCCCCCCGAAGCCAAATATGTTTCAACAGCTATCTTCATGGACACAGAAGGATGATTTAGAGATGTGGAGTTCCTCAAGAGCACATATTGTAATTGTTGCACACTAACATGTCGCAGGGGAGATGGCGGCCGGGGCATCGACAGCTTCTGCCCCTCCTGAATTGCTGAAATTAGCAGCTATGAAGCAGTATGTCAAGGACAGAATGTTTTGAGGAGGGGGGGGGCATTATAGGAGGTGGGGACACCAGGCTCAAATTTTATCTTCCTCCAAAGCCAAGCAGTCTCCCCACTATTGATGAGAAAGTCTTATATTGGAGAAACAAACAATTCATTGCTGCTATGTCAACACGCGTCCTGCCAGTGTAAGCACAAGCTATCCATAATTCCATGAACCTCACTAAGTCCACACAGCTACAATGGAGTGTTTCTTACAAGAGCATTCCATTGGATTTCTAATCTGATAAAGGCACGACTGAACTCGAGGGGACACCCATATCTTCCCGTAGTCATCCTTTGTTCTCTCTCCAGGTGACTCAAGACAGCGTCACAACTGGTTGCTATGGTTGCCGTTGGCTTTCACGCAAACAAAGCAGAAGAGGATGAAGGCAATCTTGATGATTTCCGCTGCTTATTGAATAACTGGATCTTTCTAGAGCTGCCCAGCAGCAATATTGCATGTAACGTCTCTAAATCAAGCCAGGCCTTAGCACTGCAGGCAGTCCCCATCACAAAGGCGTACGGGAGTCTCTGACCTCTCCCCGCAAAAACTGGTGCATTCAGCTTGACTTCTGCTTGAAGGAAATAGACTCACCCTGTTGATTGCTAAATAAGTAGCTGCTGAATTCCGGCATCAAAAGTCATGTTTACCTGCGACATTTTTGTTTAAAAGCAGACAGCAGGGGTGTTTGTGGTGGCTGGCGAATGAAAAAATGGTCTGTACACATCAGTGTCGGGTCAGGCTGCAACTTTACAGAGGACCCATGACAGTGACGTGAACACAGCTTGTGGAAATCTCCGCATATTCTTGTTCAGGTTTCTGTGTGGAAGACGTTGAGCTGGTCTGGCTAGAGAGTCAAACATAACAAAAGAGGGGTCGGGGGGGGGCAGCTGAGCACATCTGACCCATTTGACCTATTGTGCAACTTGTCATCTCTGCTCAGGAGCTGCACAGGTGGTTAGGGCGTTGAACAAGGAACACAGGTATAACAGTATATCCATCCATCCATCCATTATTGTTAACTGTTTTGTCCTGAGCAGGGTTGTGGCGGTCCAAACCCTACCCAGGAATCAATGACCACTAGGCTGTGAAACTACCCCCAGATGGGGCACCAGTCTATTACAGAGCTACTAAAAACAAAGTATTATTCTTCAGTTCATCATTTATGGTATAGAAAACAAAATCTGTATTATTTTGCAAAAGGTTACATGCTGGATGATGTGCACCTTATTTTGTTTCTTAGTTGATGCTTTTTTCCAGTGACTTACAATTTTCCCATTTTATACACCCAGGTATTATAGCTTCTTCAAGTTACGTGTGATACCGTCTGTCTGCGCTTTGCTGGTCTGTGCATGCTGTGCTTTGTGTGCACATGAGCTAACTACAGGTGTGCTGACCTCATCTGGTCGCAGATAACATGTCTCCAAAAGAAGAGACGTGAGGTTATAGGTTTAGATCCGAGAAGGACTGCTGTCTGTCGTCCCCCAGGGCAAAGTATATTCTGTTGAAATCGTTTGAATTGCCACTGCAACTGTCCAAAACGTGGGCCAAAATCTTTTGGTTTAGATCGAGCTGTAATGGTCAATTTTAAACAGAGTAATCTGGAGCTACACTAGTATAAGATTATGAAGGCAAAGGTATCTCAAAGTTGTCTGAGAAGCAACCAACAAAACAGGAGTAAAGCAAGAAATTCATAACATGCAGATTGAACTTGTACTATATAGGACACTAATATTGCTGTCTGTAATGTGGACAGACTATGGGTGGTGATCGAAGGATACAGAAGAATTGTGCTCCCTTCTCAGAATTGAAAAAAAATGTGCAGTATTTTTCACCCCGATACAATCATAAGCAACTAAACAGCCCTCGACTGACCTAGGAGATCTTCAGTTGTGAAGAGAAATGTGTTTTTCACAGATGGGAGATTTGAGACTGTTATTTTCCAGGAAGACTGTTCCTGCGCCCAGTTCCACATCTCACTGGAGTCTCACAGATGTTTGATTAAATTAGTTGCGGAACAAATGCGTGAGATGTGACAGCGACAAGGCCGTACCTTCCCCGTCGCCACCGAGGTTCTCGTAGGAATCCCAGCGCACCAGTGGGTCGCTGGTGTCGTAGTCCACCGTGACGCCCGGCCCGTTCTGCCACTGGTCGCATCCTTGGACAGGGACACAGAGCAAAGGGTCAGGCTTCCATTTATCACGTTACGACAGCATAAACGGCACACCATTTAGGACAACCAACAAAGAAAACCTCAGATGTTCTCATAAGTACTCAGGTCCAACAAACAATGTGCATTTTAGTTTGAATAGTTAGTGAAAAAAAATGATTCGGGTGAAAAAAAAAAAATCATCACCAGTAATAGTGATTTTTTACTTTTTAGGTTTTAAACCTGATCACTGAAACCAAAAGCTTTGATCCCATTAGTCACTTTACAGAGGACTTTTCATCTGTGGTTTGTTCATGGTACACATACGGATTTTTGTTATTTTAAATGCATTACCATTTCTACATGCATGTTTTATTCCATTTTTATTCCTAAAAAACTGATTCAAATGAATAGTAACTCATTTTGACAAATAAGGTTCAAGTCGAAGGGGGTGGGTCTGAATTTCTTTTCGACAACGCGAGGTGTACATTGATACAAAGTGAGAGCGTGACTGTTTCACTGTGACGGCGGACATCAGCCACATTCCTCTCCGACTGAACGGACGACAAGGCCTTGTGTCTTCTTGCCGAGCCACATGCGTACAAGTGACACGGCCAGCACCACGCATGTATTTAAACCGTGGGAGGACCGGCTGTTTCACCATCCTGTGGCACAGCTAACGGATAAAATCCCCACGGAAATGCGGGCCTCAAACCCTGTTATACACCGCCCCCGCTTCCAGGTCACTGCAGTGTCTGTTTTGGTGCACCTGTATGACAAAGTCCCTCTGTTCCGGCTGGTTGACGTCACGCAGAAGCGACAGATGGAACTAAGTGTGTACGGCTTTGCTCGAGTGACAGAACACAATGTTGCCGGGATGGAGACGGAGGGAGGGGGGGTGAGGGGGAGACAGAGGTGCGCGAGACACACCCGAGCTCCAGCTTTGGGGGGACGGTGGGAAGTTAAACAACAAAGGTCATACCTTGCATCTTCTCAGGGCTTTCTGAGAACACCAGCTCAATCTTTCCATAATCGGGGAATCTGGAATCTGAAAGGTCGGAAGAGTTTTCCTTTTAGGTAACGTCACCGATTAAAGGCAAAATAATGTCTACTAGCGGCAAAATTATAACAGGAATAATTCCAGGAACACGACAGGCGTCAGCAAATGTCATTCTCCAGAGCTGGTTATCGGGTTCATCGATGCCATTGTGGTCATTTTTGAATGCTTCCTGGTTTTCGGCCTTTTCATTGGGCACACTGACATTTATTTTATGCGAGGCTGTGTTTGGGAGTTGAAACTGCCAACGCTGCCAAAAACAATCATAGGAAGCAGTCGCTAAATTTACAGGAAGTCCAGAGACCAGCTGCTGCTCAGGGCATCTGTACCACAGGCCTGACACGTCCAAATCAGTACAGGGCTAAAAGTATGAAGTCTGCACTGAAATCCAAAGGCCCCCAGGTCATTTCAACACAGTTATGCAGAAAAACAGACCCCGGCACAGCTATATTTGTCTTTACTGTTTATGCAACTATATAGAGGACTGTATTTCCTTCAGAGGTGCGGCGCCATTCGGACGAAACAGCTGAGAACACACATGCACCTTTGTTGGCTTCTTCGAGGTCCTCCTTGTGGAACGCAAGCCTGCAGCCATGGACCATGCCTGTGTGGAACTGAACCCGGAACACGACCTCCCTGCCCGGTGGGTCAACACTCTTGTGGTAACACTTGACCTGCAGAGAGGAAAAACGCTCGCCAGTCAGACGGCGCAAGATGCCGCGCGACGAGCGGAAGAACCATCATCACGCCATTTGTACGTCCTGCGCCGCTTCACCGGCAGCTGTCAAACAATTTACCCGCGTGCTTTCTCGCGTGCGTCTCAAACAACAGCGGGCGTCTGCTTTTGTTTAAAGTGTCGAGGGGTATTCACGCGCGCAGCTCACTTTTTCACACTCGACAGCTTGACACTAGCTGCGGTGCTTCGGTCTGCATGTGTTGTTCGGGGATGGACCCCAGGTTTCCTCTCCGAGGACTGAAACCTTTTAGCCTCACATCTGTTTCCTTTACTGCGTTGCAAGGCCTTTCTATCCCTTCTCTCCCGCAAAGTCACGCACACTCACCATTATGTCTCCTTTTAGTAGCTGGGCCGGCTCCAGGGCTATGCATATCCTGCCTTTGTGTCCTGGGTTGATGTGACTGCATGCGTTCGACAGGCACACGGAGATACACACACAGACAGCAATGGGTTAGCGACATTTTCCCACCTATAGCAGCACGATGTAAAGCACTCGGAATTCACCGCAAGAGAAGAACTTACTATATCCCTGACGTGTAGACGGCTTGCATCCCCTGGTACACCTTCAAATACGGCCGACAGACTGCGATCGGGGGGGGGGGGGAAATCACTGTTACTTTCTCTGGCTGGACGAGTAATATTTCAGCGATCATTCAGCACCATTAGGTCGATCTCACAAATGAAAACAGTTCCAGTGGTGACTTTGCTGGCTGGACTAAGGAGCAGAATTTTTTTCAAATGACCATATAGAATATCCCGTCCATAGTCCTGTCCCATAGTTTGTTTGTTAGCAAAGTCTCATGTTGAAAGGCCACATACATATTCCATTACACTTGTGATGTTCACCCAGCAAGACGTACCGCTCTGCCTGAAGTGCCATCTGGTGACCGTTTCTCAAATAGTTTTCATTCTGCGAGATGTTCCTCGCTTCCTGTCGCAGGGCTGGTGCAGAAACTTCGCCCTTTACTTTTACATTCAGGCAATTAATCTGTACCAAGTCAGGGATTTTTTTTTTGTTCTGCGTTTGAGAGGAGTGGCTGTTAAAGTATATCAAGAAGTCTTTATCAAGAGACTGTGTGGCTCCTCATGGTCAATAAAGGCAGCCAGGTGGAGTTTAGACGGTTTCCAACAATCGAGATCACAGATCAAATGCCCAGAATGGTAGTGATTTACTGGCGGGAGGTTAAAAAGGTTTTCACAATCGTTCCATATGTGCTAAAAAAAGACGAGTTAAACGTATGGCACAGAAGACACGTTGCGGTTAGACACCAACCAAACTTACTGCTTTACACATTTAAACCTGGTTGTGTTCTTCATCAGTCCATTGGATCCTACAAAGCCCTGAAAATGTCGCAGTGATGTTTATAACCCAGCAGTGAATAGTAATTCCACATTTAACAAAAATTATTGAAAGAATAGCTTTCGTAATAATGAGTTTAACCCAGGCAAAGGCTGAAACAAAACATCCCGGGTTTTGTCCCCATTCTGGATAATATTAACTCATCGGATTATTGTAGGGTGGCCAGCAGGAATGAGCAAGGAGGTGGGGGGACGATGAACCAGAATCCACTGCCTTCTGCTTTGCGGAACTTTTATAGTTAGAATCAAAGACCGAAATGAGAAATTGCCACATCTGTGAAAACGGCTGAAAAGTACAATTCCTCAAAAAGTTTCTAAACGTTTGAACCGCCTCCCTCGCCTGCTTCCAGTAAATGACAACTGCTTCTCCTTCTCTGTCAAAACTCTAGACACTGCAAAGTGCATCACAAGCTCTGTAAAACTATGAGTCATTGGAAGCTGAGATTAGATGGGCAACTCCTGTCTGCCGTATCAGCCCTGATCTACTGTCAGCACCAAGTCACATTTGAGCAGGATGAACTTCTGATGAACACCTAGACATCTGATGTTTTCATGCAGGTTGCAAATCTCTGCCTGGTCAAGCAGAGATTTTAGCAGCTATATATATAAAGATTTTTCTGGGGTAAACACAATTTTTCATCTTGAAAATTTGAAATAGACATCAAAATGCAATCTTTAAAAGACAAGAGCTGATTTATTAACACTGTTTACAATATGTATTTAATATAGTGGTCTTCTCTGTGCATTATTTTGCCAAATATCAACAATTTTTTTAAGAACGTCGGAATTATACAAACTAGATAGTAACAATCTATGCATTCAAATGTGCGTGAACGATTTACTGAAATCCTGCTCTTATTTTGGAATCCTACTGTTTTTCCCATAAATATTGTATGTAGTATTACTAGGAATTATCAGTAAAAGTTTAATCATTCTTTTTCATCGTTTCTCCAACCAGATTCAAGTTTAGATAGATGTTAAATGTATATAATACACCTATTGAAACAATAAACTTTAAAATGTGTAATGAACGTGAATCATTTATGAGCTATAATATACCGGTGTTTCTCGAGGTACGACTCTTTTGACCTGGGAGTTTTCACATATATGAGTGAAATTATTTAAAACCCTCTATCAAATGGCACCCAAATATTAGTTAGACTTTTTGGGTTTATGAGTAACAGGAGCTGAGCTTGGGCAGATTTTTCTGTTTATTCATTAAAGAAGCACACCCAAAATGGCTGAGAGAAACTTCTCTAGAATTCACTTTCATAATGTTCCGCTGTACTAGAACTACCTTAAAATGCGCATGAATATGTCTCATGACAGCTACTCCTCACGTAGCTGTCACAGTAAGGGAGGATTCGGAAATGGTTTACCATTGCTTAATGTCACACGTCTTTGGACTGCGGGAGGAAGCCTACTCATGCGTAATGAGAACATGCTAGGTCCACACAAATAGAGCTACAAACCAAGATCCAACACCACACTGCAGGAGCTGCGAGGCACCAGTTTTGTTCACTGCACCACCGTGGTGCAGCCTCCTAAATGAGTTTTTTCCACATGTTCTTGTCCTAATGGTGCAAAAGGGGTCTCTCCGCCAGGGTAGATTAGTATGTTTCCACACGTCTCTCACACACGACAATGTGACCCGGATCTGTGTTCAGCAGTTCATAAACGCATCTTGAAAAGCTGCTCCTTCTTTATCACTCACTCCCACTACGACAGCCAACACCTGTGCCGTGAGTTTTGGGCCCGAGTCTATGGATGACTGCATGGTTATGGGATCAGTTTTTCCTGCATGTCACTGTGTTAAGGCGGTGGGGGGGGAGGGGTTGCAAGTACAGGATTTATCATAAATACTTCATACTGAGGCTAAGCTTGCAGTGTGAGGAACTGTCCAGAAACAGGGGTTCTGGAGCAAAAGCACAGAGGATGAACACATGTATACATACATACTTATTTACTTCAGTGCATAAATCCATATATTTGGTAAGAGGAGTGTTGTGCGGATTTGAAGAAGACTTTTATACACATTGTAGGAGTTGTTGTCCTGGATTTTCTGAGTTGTAGATCCTGTGCATGAGCACCTATTTCTTTTCCGTAATAAAACATAATCGTCTGTCTCAGTGTGTGTGTGTTGTTTGAAGGCCGTGCGTCGGGTTTCTCCCCACCTCCGCTCTCATCAAACTTTGGTATCCCGTGAAGGAGAATGTAGTGCAGGAAGAGGAGGGACGAGTTCATTTTCATGGAGCCAGTGAGCAGACTGTTGAGGATCCACACGTACCTGGAGCAAAACAACAAAACAACATTTACAGGCTGTTTATGGAAGATTACAGGCCAACAGCTGCTTTTGCACTTAAGAACCAGTGCTTGTGGTTTAAATCCCTGGGCTGGAAGTGGGGATTGTGTGCTCGAGTTCTGGATACTTAGCACAAATTGCTTTAGTAGATGCCTACCTGCACACGTTATCAGAAAATGTACATAAGCTGTTTTGCAAACTCCTCTCTTTTTTAAATACTGAATAGGTAAATCATTTTAAAGGAACATTTCAGACACATATCTGCTACTTAAGGAAAAATGCACATCTTATTAAAAGATGCCATCGGAGGAGAAACATAGAAATATGCATTTCTTTAGTGCTTTATTATTCCCATTCCCATGTTAGTGGGGTGGTATTACAATGGTCTCCAGATACTCCGCATGCATGGAAAACCTCTAAATCTCCTAGTGATGAGGAACAGGCAGGTTCTGGAGCAATGGGATGATTTACATGGGACCAGCGGTGAACCAGGGCTCTGTGGACCCTAATGACTGAGGTGGTTCTCAGCAGTTGTAGTGATTCACTGCAGATACCAGAGAGGTCTTCTCACAAGAGGGATGGGGGAACAGATTGCCAAAAGCCACAAGAAACTCTGAAATACTTCTGGCTCATATTCATATTAATCATGACATTTCTCCATCTGAATGACGAATGTCTTTTAAATAACATTTAACAATATTTTCACCCAAAACGTCCTCGGATCATTCCAAGGAGCTTCAAACAATATGGCAGCCAAAACAGAAGGTATCCCTACGTCGTAGTGAAAAATGGGAGTTTCGAGTTGAGTGCTCTAGGCCTCACCGCTTCTGGGAAGGAGTCATCAAGGCTGACATTTTGTCGTCGTAGAATTTCTTCATGGCAAAGCGGTCCAGAGCCTGGTCAGCACTAGGCGAAGAGACGAACTTGTCAGTGGTGCTGTGAGGGGAAAGGGCTACTTCTCAATAACACATCGCAGGGGGGGGGTCCATACAGGAGGGCAAGAGTGTAGGTGGGATGTGGGGAGAAGCGCTGGGGAAAACACGGGCAAAAACACAGGCATACATA
Organism: Arapaima gigas; assembly: GCA_900497675.1. Classification (NCBI taxonomy): domain Eukaryota; kingdom Metazoa; phylum Chordata; class Actinopteri; order Osteoglossiformes; family Osteoglossidae; genus Arapaima; species Arapaima gigas. Next base: position 1,217,040 of record UFQX01005272.1, on the reverse strand, counting down.
TGCAAACACACATACGCAGAGACCCGGGGAGGATGACTGAAAAAAAAGAGTGGGACGAAAGGACAAGGTGTCGAGAGCTGCGAGCACGAGCGACACGCTCCTTATTTCAACAGTCTTCTCACATTTGCCTTTGACTACATCTGGCCCTTCCCACAATCCCTCACGCATATAAATAGCCAGGACAGCCACCGAGTGGTCCGGGCTGCTACAATGACTGGATTTACTGCTTAGCATTTGCATGAACTCACTCCAGACTTGCATATGAAAAGAGGGAAAAAAATAATAAAAACATTAACTGCCAGCCCACACTTCATGTCGGAATTGTTTTAATGGGCACCCGTTCAGCTATATGGGGCTGGGGTGGAATGCAGCTGAATGAGTCTACGTGTTGACGTTTAGAGCGAATATGTTTACCCCCCCCAATAAGTTTCCCATAGCAACCAAATCCCTTGCAAACAATGTCAGCTCAATTCAAAGCCTCGTGATCCACCTTTCCTGACCTTATTACTATAATGGGCATCAGTCAATCACGTTCTCTTTTAAACAGGCGGCGGAGGTGTGTACTACACGATTTCCACAGCGTCTCGCTTAAGACGCGGTTCAACACTAAGGTCAAGTTTTACAGCTTTCGAAAATGGCAGCTGAATGACGAAACTTCCACAAGTTGTTTTGGAGCTTTACCAGGGAAAAGGGTGTCTGGAGGTTAAGTGGCACGTTATACGCGAAGGATATTCCGGGAAGGGTTTTGCTCCTTGCCGCGTTTCTGAATGGAAGGTCTTTATGAATCCCTGGACCATGTGGAAAAGGTGTGTGCTGATTTATGTGTGTATCGAAGCCCTCGTGTGAGTCAGACGCGTGTTCTGCTGCCGGGCAGATGGAGATTAATCATTAAACAGCCGATTGCTCCACGTTCTCCAGACATGCGGCAAATGTTCGCTTCCACTCAACAGGAGCCTGTGCTCTTTATTCAACTTTATTTATTTATTCTTTATTCCCACTAGTCCTTCCCCAAGATGAGCGTTACCTTGCCGATATGTTGGTGAAATGGATGTAGGAGGAGATGATCACGCCAATTCTACCTTTCCCACCCTGTGAACGTGTGAGAGAGAAACGGAGAAAGACGTCAAAACCCTGTTGCCACAACCTTTTGTTTCTGCTCATAAATGCAAACCACACGCGCGAAAAGCAACAGCAGCTCGCATTTTTAGCCTCACGCGGCGAAAATGCTTGCGAAACAATTTCGTACATTTCCACAAGCACATTTTGCTCATTTAAAATCAATATTATCCTTAGCGCACGTTTACTTTTTATTACTACACGCAGCCTCGTTTCACATTTTTCTTTCACAATGCTTGGGTCGTAAATTGTAAAATGTAAAGCCAAAGATTATAAACCCGCTGTTGTTTTCCCATTGTGTTTGTGTCACTGGATGATAATCTATTAAGCTCTATATACCATGAAACCCATGAGAAATGGATATTCTATCAGCAGCAAGGCTTTCACTGCGAAAAATGAAAATATTTCACAGACATGAAGGCAACAGAGGACAAGCCTTTAGCGTAGAGATCTCCAGACCACACACAGCACCTTAGGAAGTGTTCCTGACAGGCAACCTCATAAAACAAGAGGAACGCCTGGGATACCAGCAAGCATTCCAGGCTGTTTAGACAGGCGACGGATTTTAGGAGACATTCTGGAATTTTTTTCAAATAATGGTGCATCTATACAATTATGCTCTCAGACAGCAAGTCAGGTGAAAGCCTAGTGAACGTCAGCAGCGGCGTGTCGCCACTCACCCGGCAGTGGATGACCACCACGTGTTGAGGGTCTGCGTTCAACCAGTTCTCCATAGCCTTGCAGATGGTGCAGATCTTGTCCAGTGGGGGTGCGTGAAGGTCAGGCCAACCCGTGTCCATAGTCTGAAACAACAATGGGGGTGTTGGGGGTGGTTTGGTTTCATTGAAGCCAACAGAGCAGATGTAATAACCCCCTTCCCCAAAGCCCACAAAGAGCATTCAAATGCCACAGCCAGAATAATTATGACACCCCAGCAGACAGCAATGTGGTCCAATAGTACGTACACAACCTCTAACTAGTTACCTATTATAAACACCGCTTTAACCAAAGTGATGGGTTCCAGCTTTACAGCTCATAAAGAGAAATCTCATTTACATTTGGGCCACACAGGCCACGGACACATTGCCAGTACCCCTTAATCTCATTTAAGTACATTTCAAAGTAAAACAAAGGAAATTTACCTTGGGGTTCATTTTACTGAGATCGTATTTCTTTTCTGAAAGGTTGATAACCTGTATGATGAAAAAAACAGAAAAGCAGTTGCACATTTCTTCTAAAAGCTCTCAGGATGGACTCTCAGCGTAGCTGCTAGTGGGGTAAGGAAGCGTGGAGGTGGGGTCGGGTGCTCAAGGTCAGCCGTTGGAAGGAAGTCTGGTATGGAAGCGAGGAGCAGAAACAAGGCTGGTCTGGAAACGTGGGGTCGATTACTCAGTTGCCAGACAAACGCACCACATAGGGTGTTTATAACAGATAAGGGAAGGCAGCAAGAAGAATATCCAGGACAGGAACACACACTGAAGTCCGAGCTGAAGCTGACCACATTGGTACCAACTAACAGGAAGCCACGGCCAGTGCACAGTGATGGGAAACAGGCTTAAACCGTTAATATCTAACTTATATTTATGATTTTCATTGCCCACATTGCACTGCGTCCGGGCATTACTGTGGAGCAGGAGGTTCTGTCCTCAGCCACGGACTCTTTCACTCCACGTCACCCATTATATTTTTTATGACACATTTAGACGTGCAAAGAAAACCGACCCAGATTTGATGAGGTTATTTGCGTCGCACGGGGTGGACTGCTTTTGTTCTTAAGACCAACAGGTGTAACTTTTTGTCATTTATTTGGAGAGTAAGTCACTTCACCTGCTGTGCCCTTGTGTCACCTGCACCTGCAGCTGCCACACCGAGCACAACAACTCCTGCAGGGCAGTTCCTTTACGTCGACTGTTGGCCGCACACTGGAATCCAAATGGGGCTCACAGCAGCACTATGACTATATATACAACCCTAACTACTTGAGTTCAAGAAGTTTGCACAAAGGCAACCCATGTTGTTTGTGTGAACAAATTATTAGCATAATGTATGGGAACCAATTTAATGGTGACAGTTACTTGTTATTCATTCCTACTTCTACATTTACCTGTCGATACGACCATATAATCTGGGGAGAAAGCCGTTTACATGGTGTGCCAGCAATCGCTAACTGAAAAGCAAGAGTAAAACCTGCAGAACAGTGGATCTTGAGGAGACAGATGATTTCCACCTGTGCCAGATAGACAATCCATTCACAGTTAGATCTCAGTAACTGTGAAAGAAGCTGGGGAGAAAAAGAAAAGGGAGGGAAGCAGAGCTGATGGGGTCAATGTGCCACTCACCAGGTAGCTGTTGCCATGCTTGGACCTGAGCATGCGGGTGACATCTTGGAGGTTGTGCAGGTAGGTCTCCTCTGAGCAACATCGGGGGAAGGATACTGCAATAATGCGCTCAGTCACGTAGGTAAGGTCAAGTTCATATCCCTCCTCCATCGCTGCACAGCAGATTCATTCGTCTGCAGACACAGGAACGGACAGACAAAAGTGAGAACGTTGCCGAATCTGTGAATTGGCTTTTTTTTTTTAGATTGCACTTTGTTCAGATTTTTCACAGATGAGTCACACACTCTTACACAACTGCATGCTCACACATACACAAGCTCAAGCACGGGCCTTGTAAACAGATCCTGGAGGATGTCCCCCTGGTTTGCTGGGTGTGGTTCATCTTTGAACTCCTGATCTACTGGAGCTTCAACATGGAACCAGCAAAATCAAGGTGACATCTGTCTGGGCTGACATCGCTTTCGTACCCTCAAAGGTCAGTTTTTAGCGTATGAGTTCAGATCGGGCAGTTTGCTGAGTATCACAGCAGAATAAGAAATTTAAAAAGTCAACTACAGTGTCATAATAAATGACGTACAGTTGCACCTGCCAAGAAAACTCAAGCTCTGTGATGCTTCTTCATCTGCATGTAGCCACAAACCCCATTTTAGCAGAACAGAGGGGTCCGTCTCACATGATCACGATCCTCTTTCCAGTCTATTTTACGCTTTTCAAACAAATCGACAAACATTCACAATGAATTCTCCACGCGCGTCGCCACACCAAGGATCATAAGTTTGAATCGAAAAAATAACGTGTCGGCGTTTGTTTGCTCTTCCAGTGTATCTACAACATTGTTTCGTACTGGTCTTTCATCCAAAGTGACATTTCTGAAGTATACTGCTGAGTTGTTGGAACTTGTACAATATGTAGCCTCATATATAAATATATTAAACAGCAATTTTTAAACGATACATATATAATATTTTCCTAAGGTTCCTGCCGAGCCATTGTGCCAAAATTGCTGTACCATCAGTACAACCAAGCAGCTGTGCGTAACATCTAAAGCATTAGTTTAGTCCATTGTATGAAAATTATTTTCTGCAAAATATACAAAACAAGAATAACCTTTTGACTTTACATAATAAGTGACGCACAATTAGATTTAGCAAACAATTCGTCTTCTTTATGGCATAAGAGACCGATAAGCAATCAGATTATTGGAATAAATTGTTTGTACCTTTCACACCCTCCGGGACACAGCCAAAAAGGCCGATGAAAAATTCTACAAAAGGGGATATTTTGACGTGGCGGTCAAAATGCAGCCACGCTTAACCGTACTAATCACCACCAAAGTATATGTATATGTGTTTCCCTCACCCGAGAACCGGAGTGTCATCTCCGCCAGTCTCACTAAGCCTCTCAACACCTTCCAGCATGACCAGGTCCTGCAGGGTGGTCACATGATCTCTCGAGTGGAGCAGACAGTGCAAATAGATCGAGCTTTGCTGCTCTTTGACCCCCCCCATCGGTGACATGTGACACGTAGCATTGTGGCAGAATAACAATGGAGTAGAAGGCCTCTCCGTGACAGGAGCAAAAGGTACACTTTTGTGCACCTCCCATGGTGCTGCCCACGCAGGTGTGCAGCCTCTTGTACGTATTTACTTTACAGGACTTTCTCAAAGGGCGGGGTTTTGTTTGTGTCGCGGACTTCTATGGATGCCACACAATGGCTGCGCCACACCCCTCTTATAACAGATACTCAAAGATGGCCGTAAAGAAGCTTTTTGGGATTTGATTGTTTCAAAAGGCCTTCTGTGAACATTGTGCCTCTGACAGGAACTTGCTTTCGGCTCCCCCTTTTTCGACTGTTGTTCCCGCCTTATCTGGGACAACCGAACCACTACGCTGGTGGTATTAAGCGACAAATAAGAGGACAATGAGTTTGTGTCCAGTTACTTCACCGATTCAAAACTTCACGCAGAACCTTCCAAGACACCTGATTTGTTTGGAGGGGTGGGAAACAGGCATTAATTTTAGCTTATGAAACTATAATAAAATACTTTCCATGCCCTGCGACTAGCGGAGGAGTCTTAGAAATCAGCCTCAGACTGGGTGCCTGCGTCCCCTCCACCTCACAGTCTAACTCTACTAAAGGTTATAGCCAGTCATGGGTTCTTCTACAGAACTGAGCTGTCTTTCTCCCTCCCTTGTCTCCTTCTCTTCTGAAAAGAGTGCGTCGCTGTGGCCAGTTTTGAGGATCCTAGGAAGCATCTGCAATCTTCTGACCACTAACAATGCTGCTCTTTCCATGACCTCTGAAGAAGCTCCAAATTCCTCTGCGAAAGTCACCTGTCAGCTTATCGATCCCCGGCAGTCATTTTAACAAATGACATGAATCTGTTTTTCTGAACTACACGAGCGTTTTATCTTTGCTTCCCAATTTTAAATCACCTGCTCAAGTCTATTTCAGCTCCACCAGGAATATGCAAAACTTTACTGTTATAGTATTAAGTCTCTCATGCATTTTTCAAGGGTTCAAAGAAGTGGTTTCGCAGCAAGAATAAGAGCAAACTTTGCAGAACATAATGCTTATTAAATCGCTTATTAAATGTTTTTTATCCCCTTTGGAAGGATATTCTGAATAAATTGTGACTGATGGGGCTGTTTGAATCTGGACTGTGTAGAGTTGGCATGTTCTGCCCATGTTTGTGTGGGTTCCCTTCAGGGGCTCTGGTTTCCTCCCACCATCCAAAGACATGTGTTTTGAGTTAAATGGCGACTCTACGTTGCCTGTAGTGTGTAAATGTGTGTCTGTGGCTGCCCTGGCCACCAACTGACTGGTATAGTGTCCAGCATTTACCCTGCTAACCAGGACAGGGACCAAAACACCACAACCCTGAGCAGGACCAGAGGTCAAGAAAGCAAGTTTGTTTGCTCGGATGGACACATGTGCCATCAAAAACAACTTATTGTGACCACTTCTATGATGATGGGGACAGAAGTGTTTTGCCATCCCCTTCTTCCGTGCCCTCCCTGGGCTGGACTTGAACGCCATGTCAAGCAAACAGCCCAGGAGCTTTGAGCCTCTGGCTTCACCCACAGCTGCCTCAATGTCCTCTAAGCCTCTGCAAACCAGAATCTTTTCTTCCAAATAAAATGAACCCGTTAATATTCCACGTGCGACTCACAAGTTACTGTTACTGAACAGTCTTTCTCGGGCTCATTAAGTTGAGAAATGCTCCTATTATTTCTGCTGTTCTTTTTGTTACAGCCCCAGCCTTGATAACGGAAAGCAAGGATCTCTTCTGAAAATGCTAGAACAAACAGCGTCGGACAAGTGCATCAAAGCCTGCTCAAGGCTCCTTGAGTCGAGCTGAAAAGAAAGAGAAGGGGAAAAAAAGCTAAGTTCTCCAAATTCTCTCAACAAGCTGGGACAGGCTGGCAGGCAGATGCAGGAGATTAAAGCGTCGCAGCCTCCAAAAGCTATCTCCTGCGGGAACGTGTTGTTGCGCGAGCGCTGTCAGTGCGGCTCAGATCGGGTGTAAAACTCTGCCCACAAAAAAACACAGCAAGGCCTCGGGTCTTGCGCCCGAAGGCATCTCATTTACGTGCCACGATAAAGGTATTATTTCCCAGCATGCAAAGAGGGCGAAAGGAGAAGGAATCTCAAAAGCCATTCTTGCACAGGTGTGTTAGAGCCGGGCCCTGGTTAGATCACACACTTGTAGCCAAAACACAAATCACCGCACGTCTGCGCATTTCTACACCCCTCCGCCAATCCCCTTCCCAGGAATGCATCAGGTACTGGTCTCTGCATGCATCGTGTAAAAACCCATCCGTAAGACACGGGGTCAAGAGGAATGATCAAAAACATGTTTTGTAAAAAATCAAAACAGCTCTATTAGTGAGCCCTTGTCCGGAAGGCTCTTCAGTGGACTTCATGTGGAATGTGGGGTAACATTAAATAGCCCGACTGTTTCTTCGTCGAGCGAAATATTAGAGTGAAAAGATATCATCGCCTCTTTGAATACATTTGCATAAAGAATATAAACGGTTCCACGGTAATAGAAAGAATTCTCTAAAAAAAAATAGGCAAATTCTAAATGTTAAACTGCCCTCTAGAGATATTAGTGTGACTCCAAGGAGTCTTTTTTTTACCTTGATCACATGCATACAAATGCCATTAGGATTGTTTTGCTATAGACTGCAAAGAAGCATCTTAAGACATGGGAGGGCAGGGGTTAAATGGGTTCTGATAGAGGAAGGGTGAAAGAGATGCTTGAAGAGAGATGCTAAGGGTGATGCATGTCTCATTGGCATCTGCATTCACAATTACTGAAACACCTTTCCACTAACATGCAGGACTGCTTGACAGGTTCAACATATTCCACCAACAGAGGACCCCCCTGGTGTCTAGCAGCCCTCATCTAGGGTACCTTAGAAACTAAGGTACCCACACTTGGTGAAGCGACTCTGTTGCCCTTGTCCCTCTGCTGAGGCCTGAGGTTCTGCTCAGTCCAGCTAGCAAACAGAGCCTCACCTTCCTCCTTCACACCTGTGCAGCCAGGATGACAGAGAGAGACAAGTAGAGGAAAAGCTAACGTAAAAAAAGAACGGTCTCACTGGTGGGTGGCCCAGTGGATCAGTCAGGGGGAATGAAAGCTGGCCAGAGATAAGTAACCAGAGATAAGATAAAGGCTGCTTTTGGTTTGCTGAAGTCACCTACATGTTAGCATTCTAAGGAGATTTTGGAGCTGAATCCAAGGAGGGCAGGAAAAACAGGCTGGCACATCTGTAGGCTTAACTGTCAAAAGTTTAAGGAGTCAAAAAGAACCGAAACAAGACTAATATAGTAAAATTGAACCCAAACAGAAATTACAGTTGAGATAAACCCAGACAGGACTAAGACAACTGAGAGGGGTTTAAAAAGAACTGGTCAAGATGAACGGTAAAGAGACTTTTGTGGTTTGGTGTGTCTAATGATCAAAATAGGATTTCAAAAGTTGAGAAGACCTAAAACTGCATTCATATGTTTGACCATAAAGTCACTTATATGGTCAAGATAATCATTAACAGGACTCGAGTGGCCAAGTTGAGCCCAAACAAGACTCACGCATTTGCGAGTAACCAGCAAGATACTCATCCATTTGAGAGGAACCTCAATGGGGCTCATGATGCATCATGAAGAACCCCTGAAGCGTGTCACCCCACCACATCTGCGCAGGATCTTTGAGACATTTATTCTCGTGCAATGACTTAGCAAGGAAGTCAACTCATCCTTTCAGATAGTCAGCTGGCTCAGTCCCACACCCATCACCCCCAGCCGCCTCCAGCTGCAACAGGCTCAAAAGATCTGTGTTTCTGTTAAACGTGCCAAGTGGTCAGATAAAAAAAGAGGATGTTTGAGTATTTGTGGTGCAATAGGACTCAAAGGACTTTCATTGCATTCAGGGTGAAACTGCTGGCATCCTCTGAACTGAAAAACGAGAAGTGGGAAATTGGAGGTAATGTTTCTGGGTTTTGTACGTTTCGATACCGTACCAAAATATAAATTAATAGCTGAGCTGACTTGGACGTTTTCGTTTCTCCTCGTTTTTACTCGGTAGAGATGGTCACACACATCCTCCTCATGCCCCCGTGCTGGACACACGAACGCGCCCAAAATCGGATGCTTTAATATGCAAACCAAGTCATTTCACTTTGACTGGATTTTCTAAATTGAAAACACGGGGCTGATGTGAACATGTTCCGAAACGTTTGTTTTAAAAACGTTGTGGATGACTACATTTTCAGCTTCTGGAGTAGAAAATGCCACCTTTTACACTCGATGTCTCCTCTTCACTGTAACAAATATTTACATATATTACTTTAGCTGAACCCCCCCCCCCCCAAGTGACTTACAATGCTGGTTATACTGTAATAAGCGACACAGAATCATTAACCTATTTGTATAGCAGTGCAACTTAACCTTGCGCATTCATCCCGTCGCACTCTTAACAGAACTTTACATTTACAGAGTCACCTGGAACACTTGCATTTGGACAAAAGAAGGGATTTAGAGCACCCTGTGGAACCCCAGCAGCACACGGGGAGGGCACGCAAATTCCCTGCAGAAGGAGCGGGATTCAGACTCACTTCTGAACCCACAGTCCAGGAGGCCTGCGTTGCCATTTAGCTCTCGAATATCCACGAGAACTAATGCGCAACGATGCCGGCGGTCTTATAAAACTACTAAGGCTCCTGTAAATATGAACAGTAGCTTTAGAGCCCAAAAGGTCAAGCTCGCAGTTAGGTACACAGCACAGGTGCAGTGTGTCTGGGGTAAGTCCTTCTTGGCAGGTAAACGCAGGCTGGAATTTTTTCTACCGTTTGTGTGTCGCTGCTGCTCCAAAAGGAGATTTCCGGGGTGCCACCTCCCCCGATCCCCCCGGCCAGACCCGAAAAGCCACACACACAGATACCCGGCTGCCCTCCTGAGAGACAAAACTGGGCAAATCTGGGCAACAGAGGAGCGGCTCCTTCCCACCGTGGTCAAAACGCGGGTGATCTCATCTCCATGCTTGGGTGAGTTTCACAGGACTATTACTGTCAGAAGCGCCACGAAACACGAAAGCGGCCGCATTCAGTCGCGCTTGCGTTCACTTGCTAGAGATTTACTTACTTTACTCGTTTCAGCATTCGCAAATGTGGGACCTCTCAAGGTCATTCCAGTCCAGACACTCGGACTGAGTTGGAGCCAACCTTTCGACATTTCTGACTCTGCAAAAAAGCACTTTGCTTTATGATATCACTTACCAAGCACAAAAGTAACCTCCGGAGCATTACACCCTAGTGAGAATGTCACAAAGATCATGGCCAAAGGCGTGATCAAATGCAACTCCCTTTCCAGTTTAGCATGTGACTCATCTCAGTTTAAAAAAGTAAACGCTGATATGAAAAGACTGTATCAGGCTTCCAGTCGATTATTTTAAGCGGGAATGACACTGAACGTTCGATTTTGGTGAGGAACCAGGCAAAACAACGTGACAGGTTTCATTGAAGCACATCTGATTTCCATCTGTTCTTCTGATTCAAAGCCGGGCATGATGAACAAGGCCACGAAACTGCGGACCTGAGCCGGCAGCCACCCTGTTTATCACCTCGTGTTTGCGGGACACCTATATCTTCCACTATTCAGCATAACAAAACTACGCTCTCTGGTGAGCTGAAAACAACAGCTCCCTCCAATGAATCAATGGCGGTTGCTGGTAATATCCAGTTATCCGTTGCGGAGGAATGCGTTCGAAAACGGATTACGTTTTTCCCTCCCTTTCTATGCTGCGATCTCCCTGTTTAATGGATCGCACATGCTGGCTCCAGCCCGTGCTGGGGAAGAGACTCTGCTGCCCCTTCCCTGCGCCGGGGCCTGTGGTTCTGCCGGCCCCGGCTACCAAACAGAGCTTCACCTTCCTCCTTCACACCTGTGCAGCCAGGAGGACAGAGACAGACGAGCTGAGTTCGAGAGAGCAGAGAACACCATGTGCTATAATAGCGGAAAAGGAAAAGAAGTTAAGGGTCTGGGAAGCGAGGAAAACAGAACTGTTTACATGTCATTAGCAGACGGCTGAATGCAGCTCAGCCTCCAGGCTACTGAAGTTCAGAAGCCGTTTGGGGTTCAGACCCAGAGGCCCGAGCTGTCTTCTGCTTTCCTGTCCTCCTCTGCACGTTTTCTCTCCAATGCGGAATCTGTCTCTGAAATGAAGCCTTATCTACAAACACTGCGACACACCGTAATAAACCCGACATGAGGTGTGGGTGGTGGGTTTTCCCTAAAAACCCCTCCAACTAATCCCACCCACACAAGGCCAGGCCAGCAGGGTCCATCGCAGCCGCGAGAGTAGAGTAAATAAAGTACGACTAAATCACTTTTCCTCCATGACAGGCTTAAATATTTCCACTCCGCTTATTCATGGCCTGTAACACAAAGTGAATCAACGCATGGGGGGAACAGAGCAGGGAGCGGGGGGGGGGGGGCAGTGAGAGAGCAAAAGCAAAGGGTAAGTGGAGGGTGGGGGGGTGGACTGCAAACTCGGGAAATCTCCGTGGAACAGACGCAAGAAACAGATACACTGCACAATGCAACACCACCCCACAGGCAAAAAAAAACAGTGCTTACCTTTAATAAAGGAATGAATGGGCTTTCTATCTGTAATCCCCCAGACAAACGCAGACAACACAGAAAGTTGGAGAGAGATCTAGGTCGTGTCTGCTAGGTTGTTGGCTCTCTCTCCAACTGTCTCACTTGCTCTTTCGCTCTCTCTCTCCCTCCCTCTCTCTCTCACTCTCTCTCTCTCCCCCTCGGTGAATGAGTGGAACAAGGCAAGGCTTCTCGTCACTTCACCACACGTGTGTACTTTGCCCCGCGGTGGCCAAATGCTGCAGGAGCACTGGAGGTGCTTTAATGCAGGGGAGAAACCCCTGCGCTGCCTGGTGGGAGGGGAAGAGAGAGAGAGGTGGAGATAGTGAGGGAGACAGGCCCCCAACCCCCCCTACGCCAGTGCCGCTACCGCCACGGCCACAGTTCCTGGAGCAGACAATCCTCCCACTGTGTGGCTTGTCTGGCCCTCCCTCTGCTTCTCATTACTGCTGGAGGTGTGTGTGTGTGTGTGTGTGTGTGTGTGTGTGTGTGTGTGTGTGCATGGGGGGGTTGGCGCTGGAGGGGTGGTGGTAGGGATCAGGCGGCCTGAAATAACAGGAAGGCAGCGCAGGCACACACGCTGTATGGTTTATGTTGAGATTTATAAGTTGTGCCACTACCCAGCATCCCGCGCCCCAAGCTGCTCTGCCCCGACGTGGCCTGCGGTTCGAGAGAGAGGGCAAACGCACAATCACTGTTTTGCTTTGTTTTCCCCCCATAAAACCTGCTATTGTGGAAAAGGCACATTCCTCGCTGTTCCACAATATACTTATTTGTGATGCATGCCACTTGAGAGAAAAAAAAAAAATCACCAAAAATATTACGATCCGAAGAACGTCAACTGCGGCTGCTGAGACGCTGCGCCCAAGCGGACTTCGTGTCTCGTGTGAGTTACTCCAAGAGGGGACGACGAATTCGTGCTCTTAAAACTCTCATACTGGGCCCAGAGGTTAGAGTTTGTGTGAAGCGCGAAGGACTTCGGGGAGGTTTTTAGTGTCTGCAAAAAAACAAAAGCCACCGCTGTCCCGCGCGCTATATTTTTTACGGGATATTCACACACGCCTCACATGGACGTCCGTCCCAAAAAAAAAAAAGCCGCGTTTACTTGGGTTTGACCACAACGCTGATTCAGCACAGGACGGCTCACTAGACCGTAAGGCCGGTTTTTTGGCCGCAGCTGTGAAAAATGTGATTTGTCGTGCGGTCAACCACGACCCCATCCCTGCACCCCCCCCAAGAATGTTGTAAGCAAAGGAACGTTGCAGTTATACTGCGAGTTATTGTTAGGTGACAATTGCACAAGTGTTCAGCCGTTGTCCCCATAATACATACGGCACGCATCTGTAAAAAAGCAGAATTTGTAAGAACGACCGGATGAAATCAACAGCTAGATTTTTAATTTTAAAAAAAAGGAATCAGCTGCGGGGTGAAGCAGAGCGGTAATTATGGTTTGCTGGGTAATAATTACTTCCAAACCGCAAATCCGGAAAAGCAAACAAAATCAAAGCGAGCGGAGAGGCCTGGGCTTAAACTCTTGGTGTTTGGCAGGATGTGGCAGACCTGTTTTCCATGATACCACACAGGATGAAAGTTAAAAATTATATTTGGGTGTAAACAAGTGGCACAATTCGATAATTAGTACAGCAGAAGCGAGAACTTTATCAGCAATTCTGCCGAAGCAGCTTGCGGTGGCGCGCAGGTTCACCCCGCCGGGCGGCTTTATTCCAACAGCGCGTCGTAAGTTCCAGCAGCGGGGTTTGAACCGGGGACCTTCGGACTACGAGGTCCACCGCAGCATTGAACGTTTGACATCCTGAATTTAAAGTCTTGGCAGCTCTTCTACAAGAAACTCAAATCCCTGGGGCAACAGAAGAAGGATCTTATCTGCTCTAGGAATTAAAACTGTTAAAATCGTCTGTTCGAACAATCAGACTGCAACCCTTTGACCCCTAGTTGGAATTTCAAAACATTAAAAGTTCTTTCCATGATCTCCGTGTTCCATCTTTGAGAAGAAAAGCCACACGACACCTTGATTTAGAACACCTGCGTAGTTGAGCTTTTAAGTAGAATGAAACACAAGTTCACCAAAGTAACGATTTCTTCCCCGTTTTTTTAAAGGAGCTGAAGCCGGAAGTTTCTTGGTTTCTGGTGGGAGTTTCTTCCCGATTGTTTTGACGGGGCGGGAATCTTGGGGAATTTTCAATTTCGGTCGATTCTCAGTTTGTTATATAGTTTAGGGGCCGTATGATGTGAGCGCTCAAGTTTGCAGTATTTCAAAAATATTTCACTTTCGTCTTGCAGAACTTGCCGACCGCGTAAGGCTACATCAAGCTCCTTCTACCCAGGGAGACGGTAAAATCCTAAATGTGCCAAAACACTGGCCTTTAGACAATTAAATTTTCTTAAATTTCATCATAGTTGTCCATGACATCGCAGTACACTTTACCACGGGTGCACCGCCTCGTAATATACTGTCTTTTCTCAAACTGTGTGTGTGTGTGTGTGTGTGTGTGTGTGTGTGTGTGTGTGTGTGTGTGTGTGTGCACGCATACATGGCTGTTTTGTCTTAATGTACCATTATTTAGAAAGGAGGAAATTGAGAGCAGAAGTAAAAAAAAAAGATCAGTTTTTAGAATCTGTGAGCTGATCTGAATTGTAAATGATAAGAATTCGGATTCTTGCAGGAAGCGATTTTTCCTGCAGGCCCAGTGTAAAGACTTCACACTTCCCTGTAATAAACCAGGCTGGTAATGTGATGCTTCTAGTGACTCCTGTTTTGTTCACATACGGATATTTATCCATCCTAATTGTTTTACCCTGGGGAGGGGTTCAACAATCCAAAAAGCAACAGGGGAATGGCCATGAAGCTGCCCCTGGATGGGCCACAAGCCCATCGCAGGGTGACCACACATACACACTACAGGAAATTTAGTGTCACCAGTTAACCTGAAACACATGTTGTTGGAAAGAAACCCACAGAGACACAGGGAGAACATGCAAACTCCCCACAGATTGATCCGGAATTTTGAGCTCAGGCCCAACCCGCCGAGGCGCTGCGAAGCAGCAGCACTACCCGCTGAGCCACCGTGCCGCCCCAGAAAGGCAAAATCTAACATATTTTTCACCGCAGTAGATTTATATAATGCTAACATCACATTATAAACCATTACATCCTAATGAAAAGTCTGCCGGTTCCCACAAAGTGCTGGAACCCAGTACATAATGGTCTGTTGGTTTTCCACACAGGAAATATTATTGTCACAGCGCCTGGTCTTCGTCCTGCAAGGAAATAAACTGCAGTTGCGTACATCCATAAAACAGCTTCTTGCACCTCCCGTTGCCTCTCTCATGGGACCTCCAGGCATGGCAGCACCTCTGGTGGGAACGAGCCCACTCGGCGCTGACCTCACAACAGGTGTTACACACTTTCACAGACGGGCTTCTGAGCTGCACAATTCTGCTTCCTCTCTGACTCGCTTATTTAACACAAGCAAAGGCCCTTATCTCCTTTCTTACTGTCACCTCGAGTGCGTCGGCTCGTGACGTGTCAGCAGGACGCAGGACGGCAGCTCCTTGTATTACATACAGGCGAGTTGCGCATTTGCCAAGATTACAACGCACCTCCGTTCGTGGCAAAAATTGCAGGTTTTCCTCCCTCACGTATTTTCTGGCTCTAAAAAATCACTCGCAAAAGTGACCCATATTTAACTACCCGGCCCTCAAATGTCAGTAAAACACACTGAAGCACAATAGGATCATACGACCACCTTAGACCAACTCACCTCCATAGTGTTTATGGCTCTTGCCTGGTGTTTTTGGGTGACGGCAGGAACTGTAATGACGTGGTGCGTTTATACCTTATTACTTACCCTAGTAAAATAAATTTCCGGAGAAGTTCTTTTCTGAGTAGGTTTTGGTAACAGCGGCTTCTATTTCCACACAAATACAGTTGGAAAGGATTAAATGTACTTTCTCTTGCTTCTCTCACTCATGTTATTGTTGAATTTGTATCATTTTCTATTTTGATATTTTCTCCTGAAAATCGTGTCACTCTTAAGGCAAACCGGGGTCTGACTGTCAGCTGACTTTTGAGGTCAAAGCCCATTTTCAGCTGTCAGTCATGATTTTTGGCTGGACTGCAGCTCAGTGTTGTTCACAAATATGTATCTTTCAGTTTAAGAAAATAGAAAATAATTTGTCACTCTTCTGACTCCTTTTCTCGAGGCGATTTGCACCTGTATTCCTGTGTGTATGATAGCACATTTGTATTTTTACAGTTATGGGCAGAGTGTTTATACAATAAAGAGTTTGTGTTCACAAGAAAAGGATCAAGCATTAAACAGACAAAGTTTGTGCAAAGATTTTCGCAGTTTGTTAATGTCCAGCGGGAGTTTATTGCTGACTTTTCTCCTGCATTGACCGACAACCTTATTTATTCGCCGTCCGCTGCTGCTCATTTTTAAAAACCAAGTTAGCTGACTATTTATTTCATGAATAGTTTTTTTTTGATCATTTGAATTATGAAAAATGGTGACAGAATTGCCTGTTAGTGACTTAAAGTTAGTTAAAAGTTAAAAGTAAGACACGTGCTGAAACTTGTACCGGTTTTAGCACTCCAACACTTTTTATTTGAATAAAAAGAAAATAAGAGGTGGAGTATTTTAATTTGCTTATACTGGAAGGTGGTGATGAAAGGTGTGGTTTACAAAGTTTGCAGAGGTGTGTAAATTATTATTTATGTCACTATTAATACAGTCATTGCCCAGGTCATGTCCTGCTTGCTGATTTTAGAAAAAAGTCCAGCAGATGCCTTTATTTTACCCCGCGATTTGGTGGTCGACGCCGTGATACCAGGGGAAGCGGCTGAGGTCGGAGGAGCAGCAAAGTGGCGCCGCTGGCGCCCCCTGGTGGAGGATAATGCTCGATTCGCTCGTATGAATATTTTATACCCGCTGGATGGACATCAGAGTCCAAGTTTTATTTTTAATAAACGTATTAAATATGATATATATTATATATCAAATATATGTCATAAATGCATGGAAATTCAGTATATTGCTTTGCAAATGGCAAAAAAGGAACCGGACAAGCTGTAATACTGTAGCATAGAACCTACATGTAATCTGGAGTTCATATAAAAGCGATATTGATAAATTTTGAAAGTCACAGACAAAATGTCTGAGGCTTTAGAAATGTAACAAATGTGCACGATGCGCTGCTAGGTTACGCATTTCGACGAAGTGCCCGGATTCACCGGTACAACAGTCTGCATCAGTGAGCCATTTTATTTAGCTGTCCTGCAATATAGATTTCGAATTTCAGACATCAGGTGGACCTGATCAACTGAGAACCCACCTGCACTGCCACAGGCCCCCTTTTCTGCAACAGTACAGCAGTGTTAGTCAGTAAATATGATCACCACGGGGGGTGACATGAGTATTCGCTTTATGTGAAAGACGGCACAGGTTCGAATCCAGAGCAGTTTGCTTGCCCCCCCCCCCCCTTCCTGCAGGTTTCCTCACCCAGTCCAAAGCCATGTTTCCGATTCCATAGTGTGTGTGACTCTGCAGCGATGAAGCACAGATGCATATGATGGGTGTGGGTAACAATAAGTGGAAGAAACATAAAAAGACTCAAAATGAAGAAGAGATTTAATGCATTTCAAGAATGAGGCAAAAAAAATTCATAAAGAAAACATTATTGATACGTTTTACCTTTTTTTTTTTTTTACCAACAGCCACAAAAACATAAATTTTAATAACCCTCTCTCCTGCCTCACACTTAAACCAAGGCCATTTTAAGCTATTCGGTATTCCAAACTTCTGGCGATTTAAAACAGAATCAAAGTACATGTTAGGTCTAAAAAATGCAAAATATTTCCTTTTCCAACCAGAACCTACACCATTTCTACGAAGTATCTATGAAGTGACGTTTCCACTTTTTAATATCCCCCTTAACAAAAAAAGAAAATATGATCTTATTTCTGCTAATGCAGCGGCAGGAAGTGAAGTACGCTTTATGGATTTAAGATAGAGAGCTGGAGCTAAAGGACGTGAAGCTATAGTTCAACTTGGAGCTGAGGTCTACGCTGCCCCTACGGGACCCAGATCTGGAGCCAGCCTGGGACCCTGGTGCTGGGGACATGTTGTAAGGACTGCTTATCCCTTTGGAGGAAATGGAAGATGCCTGGAGCATCATTAGCCCACTGTACTCCTCTACCATGCAGTTGTCCATGGCCTCCTTGTATGAGATCTTCAACTTGGTCTTTGGGCAGGTCAGGTTCTTGGTGTGATTCCAGGTATCCTGAAGCTTCTGTGCCGTTTTTTCTTCTAGCCAGCCTTTCTGGACAGCGTCTTCAGTGCTTCTTCTTTGTCCAAACTCAGGGTCAATCAGGCCACCAGTGACATACTGGAACTCAAGGAACCTCTGTCCAGCTTCGTATGGGACCCATTTCTCTTTCATTGCCTCTGCAACAGACAGCTTCCTCTTGAACTTCACATCCTCAAAGCCAAGGTACGCCTTTTGAGCTGACTTCAGCCTAGTGGCCATGTCATCATTAATAATGCCTTGGCGCACAGCATCTTGCAGGGACAGCTTTTTACCTGTGGCTGGGTTTATGATGCCGCCAGTGCAGGCTTGAGCTTCCAAAAGACGCTGGGCGGTGATGGAGTCCACTATTCCACGTCTCAGTGCCTCGGTGATGGTTATCTTCTCAAGCGTTTCCGTATCAAATATGGCTCCGATGGGGCTCTGCTCATTGAGTCTTTCAGATGATTTAGAGAGCATAATAGAGACGCTAGCAACATGCTTAGATGCGAATGGTGACTCTACTGTTTTCGATGGACTGCTGTATGTGGCTGCATTTTGGACACTAGTGGAACGTACAGTCTGACCAGGACTTGCTTTTCTGGTGATGGTGTCTGCAAATTGCGTGAGGGTCAGGCTTCCTGAACGATACTTATCAAACGTGGCCTGGTCAATGATTCCCTTGTTGAGGGAATCTTGGATGTCATGTTGTATTCCTGTTTTCCTGTCAATGATGATAAACCGGGTAGAGCCATCAGATCCTGTGATTGTGATCTCCTCCCATTCGGACTCTTGTTCTGAGAGCTCCAGGTAGGTTTCATAATCGATAAGTTGCTTTCCATACGCCTCCCGTACCGTCATTTCCTTCTTAGTGTCAGGGTCTACAATCACTACCCTGCGCTTGCGAAGGGTCTTCTTCTGAGTAGTCTTGTTCTGCTTTGATTTATCCCGCAGCGGCAGCAGGACAAGTCCAGTACCCTCGTCAGTGATGCACCTCTTTTTGAGCTGCAGGTACGTCAAATTTTCTTCAGTGTTTGGATCAAAGAAGCCCTTAGTGTCGTCACCTTCATAGCTGAGGATGTCATTCATCTCTTCGTCAAAATACCCTCGTTTGTATGCAACGTCCACATTGATGCGATGGCTGTGTTTGGGATCTATTATGCCTCCACTTGCAATCTGAGCTTCCAGCAGTCGGATGCCATGACCCTTCTCTATCAGTCCCTTCTCCATAGCCTGGAACAAGGAGATGATTGAACCAGTATGGGGATCTGTGTACCCTGTGACGGCTCTCTCAGCAGACAGAAGTTTTTCCTTGAATTCTCTGCCCACCAGACCTTTCTGTACTGCCTCCTCGACCGTAAAATATTGATTGCTGACAGGATCAATTATAAACCCAGAGGCAGCTTGGGCTTCCAGGAGCTCCAGTGTGGTGCCAGGTCTAAGCAGGCCTTCCTTCATGGCCTTGTAGATGGATAGTATATTGTTTTTTGACTCGTCATAAATCCCTGCAATGCAGGTTGAGCCTTGTAAATACGACCTGAGTTTCTTTTCAATGTCCACGATGGTTATTCTGCCTTCTCTCAATCCATCCAAATCTGAGCGATCCAGAAGGCCGGCTTCATAAAGTTCAGTGATAAGGACCTCTATTCTGAGACCCCGTACAGTCATTTTTTTTTCTACAGCAGGCAAGAGGAGCAGGCCAGTGCTGGGTTCAGATCTGGATTTCAGTTTCAAGTCAATATAAGTTTGTTTCTGTTGGGTCTCCGGATCAATATAGTATGCTAGTTTCTTGTTCAAGGTCCTGTAGAGATCTTCATCAATTAAACTGCGTTCAAGAGCAACATTGCTAGGTAAAAACACACTCAGGACAGGGTCAAGAATGCCGCCGACAGCTTCTTGTGCTTGCAAAAGACGGAGTGCAGTCTCCCTGTTGATATGACCTTTCTTCATAGCTTGTCCGACAGAAAGCACCTTGCCAGAGTAAGGATCCTTAAAACCAGTGGCAGCACATTCTGCTCTGATTAGGCTGTCTCTGTCTTCAGGATCTACCAGTCCCCTGGAGCAGGCTTCATCGACAGCCATCTTCTTATTTAGTCTAGGATCAATAATGTAGCCTGTTGCTGCTTGAGCTTCAAGAAGCATGGTGGCACTTTCTGGTGTGATCAATTTTTTCTTTTTCGCCTCTGTGATTGGCATTTTCCCTTGAGGGCCTTCAGCAATACCCGCAATAACGCCAGTGCCTTTCAGATTGAGCTGGATATCAATGGCCACATCTTGTACAGTTTTCTGTCCTTTGAGAAGCTGATTAACTGTGAAGTTGTCGATGATCCCACAGTCACACAGCTGACTGGCTGAGACTTTCTTGCGGACGCCGTCAAAGAGTATCTTCGAGGAATCCACCGTAGTCTCGTTCTCGGTAGTCTGAGTTTGCTTATCAAAGGCCACTGGAAGCTGGCTAAGCCTCCTAAGCTCCTTCTCCAAACTCTCTTTGGTAAATTTTAGGTCCGTGATTTCTTTCTCAGTGGAATTCAGACGAAGTTTATACCTGTCTTCCACCATCTTTAGCTCAGACATAAGCCTTGCAATCTCGTTCTTCAAGGAATTCCTCTCTCTGTCAACTGAATCTTTCTCAGAGGTTACCTTTCTCACGTGTTCCTCCTTCAGTTCATACTGGCTCTTCCAGTAGTTGAAATCTCTGTTGATTTGCATATTCTCATCTAACAGACGCTGCTTTTGCCGCTGCTCAGACTCCAGCGTGACTTTAATGCGGTTCAGTTCATCTTCATATCGCTGCAGTTTGCTTTTGTCCTGTTCCAACATTTTAATCTTCAGCAACAGGCTTTCTTTCTCTTGCACCAGCTCATTGTAATGGGTTTGAGAGTTATGCATGATGTTGGAGGTCTGGAAAAAAAGAAGACGTCATCGTCAATACCACCTACTTTATAACCAAGGCTTCTACTCACACACAAGAAAGTACTACAAAAAATCAGCATACTTGACACGTTATTGGAATATTACTACCATTAGTGGTAATCCTCTATTAATACGTGATATTTTTTAAAAACATTCCTGAGCATAAATCACACTAGCATAAGCACACAGTCCAAATGTTTGATGTTTTGGTCATATTTTTTTGTTTTGCTACTGAGATGATGATTTGAAATGACAGAGGAAAAAAAAATTTAACTTGGAACAATCCAAAGAGTTGGCAAAGGGTGAAGTACCTCAATGGCTTGCTTTTGGATTTTTTCCATTTCCTTTTTCAAATTTGCCTTCTCTTTATTTAACTCGTCAATAAGTCTCTGAAGTTCCAGAGTGTTTCTGCTACTAGTTTGGAGCTGCAGTTGGAGGGAGGATATTTGAGACATCGTCTCACTGTTGCTTCTATCCTTGCCTTTCTTCAGCTCATCCCGCTCAGCCTTCAGGGCTCTCAGCTCCTCTTCTAACCTCAGACGCTCTTTAGTCAGATTCTGGGTCACAGTCTGCAGCTTATCGATTTCGGTGGCATTATCATTCAGCACCTTGCTCTTCTCCTCAATGGTCTTGTATAGTGTCTCATTTCGAAGGTTTGCTTCCTTGACTCGTGCCTGCTCTTGCTGGAGTTGCTGCTGTAGGACCTTCAGCTCAGCAGTAAGCCGGTCAAGCTTCTCTTTGGTAGCTTTGTGGTCCCTCAGGCTCTTGTCTAGTTCATCCTGGAGTCTTCGCAGCTCTTGCTCATTTCTTTTGCCTGTGAGAGACCCTTCCTCCTGCTGCCTCTTCATTACATTAATGGTATTTGTGTACTCCCTACATGACTGAGTCATCCTATCTATCTCTGCCTCCAGCCTCTTCCTCCTTGTTGTCTCATCCTGTGCCTCTTTCTTATGCCTCTCAACTTCAGCTTCCAGTTCATCTACCATCTGCTGCAGGTCTTTGATTCTGCTCTGGAGTCTGGCTGCATGCTGCTCTGACTTGCTCTTCTCACTGGTGAGCTTTTCAACCTCAGTTTTGACAAGACTTGTTTCCTGCTCTGACAGTTTCAGCTTGTTGATGGTGTCAACAGACGCAGTGTATTTTGCCTTAAGATCAGTTTGGATTTGTTTCAAACTGGAATTTTCTGCTTCAAGTATCTTTTTCTTCCTTGTTTCCTCTTCAAGATTCTGTGTCAGTAAAGTTATCTGCCTGTTTTTTTCCTGGATTGTTTTAGTTGCTTCTGCCAGAGATTCTTTATATCTGAAGTCATCTTCAGTTCTCTGTTCAGTGAGGGTCTGTATCTGGATCTCTAGCTCTCTTCTTCTTCTGGAC
Source organism: Arapaima gigas (assembly GCA_900497675.1). NCBI lineage: Eukaryota > Metazoa > Chordata > Actinopteri > Osteoglossiformes > Osteoglossidae > Arapaima > Arapaima gigas. Next base: position 1,194,834 of record UFQX01005272.1, on the reverse strand, counting down.
TCTTCTGTCCCAGTAGACCTCAGCTGAAGGGCATCTTCCTCTACTCTCTTTCTTAACTCTTCAGCTTGGCTCATCGAAAGCCTTAACCTCCTAAGCTCTTCTTCTAAACTATTCTTTTCTCTTTCTAATCTTTCACACTTCAGCTTTAGCCCTGATGAATCTTCTTCCTTTTGCTTTGCAAGCTTTTGGACATTAATCTTAGTTACCTGAATTTCAGACTCATATGTTGTCTTTAGGTTACTTATTTCTTGTTTATGTTGAGTTCTTACCTTTGAAAGTTCAGACTCAATCTCACGCTGCCTTGTCATCTCATCCTCTAGCTGCCTCCTTAACCTCTCGATCTCTCGCTCTTTGTCTTTGATAGTCTTCTCAATGTCGATCTTTCCCCAGTTGATTTCCTCAAGTTCCTTCTGCCTCTTGCGGAGAACAAGCTCATACTCCTCCTGCTGATTGGTGTATCGCTCTTCTGCCAGCTTCCTCTTCCTCTTCTCCTCATCAAGCTGGTAGGTGAGGCGAGCCACCTGCTCATTCAGATCTTTCAGCTGGTTGAAGGTGCTGTTGAGGTCCTCCTTGGTTGCATCACACTGCCTGGCCTGGGTTTTTTTCACCTCCTCCATGGTGAGCAGCTGTTCCTTTGACTGGGTGAGCTCGAGCTGGTATCTAGCTATAGCATCTTCGAGGGACTTGTTCTTCAGGTCTCTGTCCCGGATTTCCCCTTTAAGGAGTCTTAAATCTTCTTCCAAAAGGTCAATTTTGGTGTTTCTCATCTGTATTTAAGAAAAAAAAAACTTTCTGCAAGGTATGTTTACACGGATTGTCCTGTATAGATGTAATCAGTTGGGTAAAATATTAACAATGCTATAATATAATTACGCATTACATAAATAAACATACAATATTATTTAACACTAAGAGTGGAACTTAGAAGATAATACATGCTCATTGATGAAAACAGTTAATAAACAGTTAAAAAAAGTGTTAGGTGTTAGACCCTCCAAAAACAAGTAGAATATGAAAAAGTTAGGCATTATTCACATAACATAATTTAAGGTAAACAGATAAACAGATTTATTCATTGCAGTAGGAGGTTTTTTTTTACATTAACATCTTTATTAACCTTTTTTTATCCAAAAACCTTTAGCATGCCAATGCTTGAGGCTTCTAAAATCCAACCATCCTTTCATTTATCCCTTATCATTAACCACATTATCTTGCTCAGGGTTGCACGTGGCCCAGAGCATATCCAGAAATCACTGGGCGCTACGCTACGAAACTACACCCTGGATGAGATGCTAGTCCATCGCAGGCTTCTAAAATCTCCCATATCTACAACTGGGAGTCACATCCGACTTTTATTTTAACATTAATGAACAAATTCTTTATTCGGAACACAACAGTTTTGCTGATAGGTCAGTATTAGACCTGAGATTAGAACTCTGACTAACGTGCCCACCTTTAACTCTTCCATGTTCTTCACCATCTCCCCCAGGAACTTGTAGTAGTCTCCAGACTGAGTGAGGAGTTCAATATAGCGGGTGTGCAGGTCTGCAGCCTGGGGTAAATGGAACAAAGTTTCCCTTTTAGTAAAAGGGTTAACAGAAAGTAATTGAGTGTATGTAGCTGTAGGAGACAATGGAGGAGAAGTTATTTGATTAGGGGGTCAAGAAAAAAAAAATGAACAGCATGCAGAGCACTACCGTTTCAGAGACAACAGTGGAGGGGGACTGGAGTAGGGTCTTTCGAACTGGAATGTTCAGCAGAGTTTCCAGGCCTGCTCCATAGGAAGTCAGCTGCAGCTCATAATCCTTAAAAAAGAATCGTCCACTCCAGTTAGCTGATGGATTAAAATGTCTTTCAAACCATCCTGAAGTCAACTAGACACAAGACTCAGTTTCAGCTCTGGCAAAAAACAGTGCTGCTGCTGTTAAACATGGAGAAGGGCACCGTAAGTAGCTGGCAGCGCTTGAAATCAGCATTGTCGGTAACAGGGATGCTACCTTGATGGAAGCAGCGCAAGTGTTAGCATCTTTCTTGACATCCTCAACGTCTTCTCTCTTCCCTTTTATCTCAGAGTTCAGCATCTATAAATTGCCACAAGTGAAGACAGATCAGCAACTCTTCTGAATTGTACTTGTTCAACAATCACTATTTCAAAATAACAAGAGGGGATGCAATGTTTAAAAGGTGTAATCAGTCTTGAATAGGTTCAGCAAAGCTGCACCAAGTGGCAGAGATTGTATTTTCCCTAATGTTGGATTGATTGTTGACAAGGACTTATATCATTCCAGCCTCCAATATCATTCCACTGCTGGTTATATTTTGTTTCACAAACATTTCTTGTATCATTTTGCAGTATATTCCTACTGAATAAGCCACAAGCAACAGATTTCACAAAGTTCCATGGCTACCTTCTGCTTGTTCTGAAGCTCCATCACGACCCTGATGTCGTCGAATTTTCCAGACTGTAGACTATCCTGACGTCGATGTGTATTGTCGATCCACTTATCCAGGGAGGAGCTTGTCTGCAGATACCGGTGGAGTATGGGAAGGTACTTCTCCATGTCTTGGGTCCTAAGCAAGTCAAGAGTACAGCTCAAACATAAGGGAAATAACTGCTCACAAAGCAAAATGCCCAGTAGTGCAATTTTCACATGATCTGAATAATGATGTTTTCTGTTCCCAATTGCAACGCCTTATAAAAGTCAGTGTGCACTGGGCAAGCAGGGTGTACCCCCTGGATGGGAAGCTAGTGTAGCCTTACATACAAGGCCACTCATACATTTACACACTGAGCAACTTAGAGTCTCCAGTTAACCAGAAAAACATGTTTTCTGGACCATGGGAGGAAACCTAAACAAACACAGGGAGAACATGCAAACTCCACACAAACTGGACCAGTTTTGAACCAAATAGCCCAGGTGCCATGAGGCGACAGCACTAACCGCTGTGCCACCCCATTTGAGTCTATGTTCTTCTTATGAAATTTTAAAACATTTTTTAAAAGTCTGCTAATCAACTTTGAGTTTTAGAGTTCTTAAGTAAAATGCAATTTCAACAAAAAAAATTTTTTTCAGTAAAATGAGAGAATTGGCCAAGGGCCTGAATACTTTTGTAAGGTACCGTATGCGTTTAGGCAGATTTTTTAAGTGTAGATCGTTTGGAATGAGATCAGAAGAAAATATATTTTCTTCAAATAAAAACTGGAGACATATCAATCACTGTTATACAGTTTTCCTTTGCATAAATCTACATATTATCTGCTGTCAGAAATGTGATTTTAACTGAACGTGATATACTTGCACAAGATAAGGACAGAGAAAAAAAAGACAGAAATGCATTTTGCCTGGTGCTGATCTGTGTCAGGATTCGATGCCAGCGGTCTGACATTTGGCCGACCAGCTCGGCATACTTGGACAGGTCCACATCACACTTGTGGAACGACTGATTGATCTGGTCATTCCAGTGCGTCACGTTTCTCAGTTCGTTCTCCATCCCACTGATCAAGTCCTTCTTTTGTTCCAGCTCTGCTTTCATTTGCTGCAAGAGATGGAACATTACAACAACAGTCAAGTTTCACCAATAACGCTTTTATACAAATGAATTTCCATATCTCCACATGGTCATTTCTTCCTACCTTTAGGGCAGCCTTATACTCCTCCACTTGGTTGGGATCCAGGGAGGTAGTGTCCTTCTCAGTCAGGCGAGCCTCATAGACCTTAATGATGTCCTCCGCCTGCATCATGTACTGGAACAAAGCTCGGAGTGCCTTGAGTCTAGGATTCATCAGAAGCAGGGAGCACTTAGATCACAAAGGTGTGTTCAATGTAAGATGCGATTGCAAATTTAATGAGGAGAGGCTGACCTGATTTCATTTTTGTTCCATTCCTGTGAGATTAAGGGTTAGACTAACCCTAACAGTTACTCTAAACTGTTCTCTGAATTTTGCAGGTGTAAGTCTTAAATGAGACTGTAATTCCCAGGAACAAATTAGTTTTCATAAAAGCACTTTCAGGTGTTCAGGTGTTCAAGTACTTGAACATTAGCAAAACTGCATTCATCTAAAAAACACCTTGACTTGCCTTTCCAAATAGGAGGAGGAGAAGCTGTCCAGGGTCCCTAATTTCTTGTCGATGAGGTCCAGTTCTACCTTAAGGAACTTGGCCTTGTCCGCATCTGTTATGTTCTGCAGCTGACTCTGAATTGCTGCCTTCAACTTCATATAATCATTTCTGATCCCACCCATGTCACGGTGTATACTCTGGAACAACAAAGCAGGGTAAGGTTACTTTAAAGAAGTCGTGCACCTCTCAATTAGGATTGGTGTTCTCTCCTAAGGCCAGACACATTTGCCAAAAGGAATGGTTCAGTTATTTTGCAAAAAAAAAACAAATGTACAGGATCAACCAGATATAAGGCTGCCGACCTCCAGGTGGATGATACGCTGGGAGCACTCCTGCAGGTTGTCATCACGCAGGGGCAGGTGGAGGTGCTGCGTGAGACCTGACTCAGCCATCTCCAGCCTCTGCCTCAAGCTATGCAGCTCTGTGAGCAACATCTTGCTCTGGACATCCTTAGGTATCTCTGGGCTGCTAGGCTTCTCTATGTTGACTGCTGTGACAATATCATTAATTGTGGCAACTGTAAAAATACTGATTTCACTTTATTGACCTTCACCCCTCCAATAATTTATAACCACTATAACCGGGTTTCTTAAAATGTTAAATCCTCCTAATCATTGCTGTCACACAAAATGGACACATTTCTTAGTATACCTACAGGAAGCGTAATATTTTATAAACAGTCATGCATAGTAAGACAATATATTGAAATTTGTTTTAATAATATACTATGTAATCAAAGAAAGATTCTAGATTTATGTCAAAATACCCTGAATTTTGTGAAACGGTTCATGATGAGACACAGACAAGGATAATAGGAAACAGTAAAGAGATGCTCACCGTATCCAGGCAGCAGGACAACCAGACTGTCGTAATAGGTTTGAGCACCATTGTACTGTGTCTCGATATTCCTCTTATCCTCTTCACCAAACATCTCCGATCCGAGGCAGTTGCGCCGGAATTCCTGGTAGTGAGTCTCCAGACTTTTGATGATGCTCCGATATTCCTCGGGACGCATTTGAGCGAGCTGTATGTGTCACAGGACACAAAACACCATTAGAGGTCTGTGGAAATGTATACCTTCATTTTCAACTTGGTGCTGTAACCTCAAAGTGTCTAAAAACACAAGGCTTGTCTAAGACTCCTGCATCCTCAGAAAGGAAAGCAGCAGCTAGGGAAACCGCCTTCTGCAGCCGAGTCCCAGCTTCCTCGTAAGCGGATCTAAGAATACTTACCGTGGTGAGGGTTAGTGAGTTGATGCGAGTGATATCTCTGATGCAGTACTGCCAGGAGATCAAGCTCTTGATGTTGATGAACAGCTGGTTCCAAATTCCAAGGATGGCCTCATAGTACTGCTCATTCCTGAAACAGCGTAAAACTACTCTGATTCTGTTTCATTTAAAATATTAGACTTTACACTTAATGCAAAGTTTCAGAACTTCTGCCCATTTTTTTTTCAGGGAAGACTGAGCCGAAAGTCTCACTTGTTAGCCAGCGTGATGCTGATTGGGTTGGGAGGTGGCACCAGCAGGCACACGGAAGGGATGAGCATGTCCAGGCCACCTGGTCCGGTCACCAGCCACTTGCTGCGCTGCAAATTGTCCTTCAGAATGGCCTCATCGCCCTTAAGGATCACCTTCTGAATAGTAAACAGAAGAACAATCTGCTAAGTGACTAATGTGAATTAGTGGTTTGTGTCCTTTTGTGTGCAAGTTTCTGTGTGCATTTGGCGTGTGTGAATTTGTTTTTCTGACCTGGTCCTGTTTGAAGTCACACAAAGCCTGCACTACCACCGGACTGCTGCTTTTCTCCTCTGGGTTGCGTGGCTTCAGCCGAACAATATTCTTGGACTTGTTCACCAAAAGCTGCACCTGTCTCTTGTTCTCCATTATTCTCTCCTTCTCTCTCTAGAGGTGAAAAAGTTCAACATCACCAACTCGATCAAGCACAAGCCCCTGTGTTTTGCTGCTGGCAGAGATCTGCTTAAATTTCAAACAAGGAATGGTGACAAACCTCCAGGTTCTTAAGCATTTCCAGAAGACTGTCCAAGGATGTGCCCCTGTCACAGGTGAACTTCTGACGAATATTCTCATGCTGCTTCTGCAGCTTGCTGTAAGTCTCATTGGCCTCTTTGAAGAACTTTTGGAAATTAAAAAATTATTTTAAACAAACATATTACTCAAGTGCTCCCAAGGGTTCATTTGTTGGAAACTACCACACAGATGGAATCGAACCGAAGAGGTTTACCTGGCTATACGCCGCATTCTCTTTAAGGTGTACATCAATGCACTTGGTAATCTGAAGAAGCCAGCTCCACTGAGTCTGCAGTGTATCCGTGTAAGCCTGGGAGAAAAAGAAAAACAGCAATGACCTTCAGTCTATTCAAAACATTAGTTTGTTAATCGAAGCAGGTGAGTGATCACTATAAATTGTGCCTCTGAGGTAGGCTAAACATGTCTGAAGATGGAACAGGACGAAAGGGTTCACCCTTACCTCAATCTTGTCAGAGGCTGGGTGATTATTTCTCAGAAGGCCTTCAGCCTTCTGCTTCAATTTGTTCAGATCCTTCTCCTTTTCCTCCAGGTCACGCATCAGTTTCTGGTGGAAAAAACCAGAAGCTACGATTACACCTCAAAATAGTGCTTTCTATATTTAGGAAAAATATAGGTTGTTACTTTATTTAAAACAAAAAAAGATTTTATCTTAATTTTTAAATTACATCTTAAGTTTTTCTACATTAGACTTTGAACCTGGACATTAAAGCTAGCCAGATTGCAAAGCATAATTTTAAAAGACCCTTTCTAACTGCAAATGGCTGATGAAGCAAAGTGAAACAAGCAATATTTGGTATAGTTACAAAGTTTTACTGTTCAGGAACTGCTAGGAGTTGCTTTATAAGATCTTGCACTGGAAAATTTCTAAGAGGAATTAGTTCAAATGTAATAGTGACTCTTAGGAGATTTTTATAGAGGGAAGGGGCTCAGTCTCTCTTGTCAGAGCAGAGCTTGCTCACTTGGCTCACTGACAGACTCAGAGGAACAAGGCCATACTAGACTATGGGCCTATAGGTGCCCAATTCATCGAAACAATAAAAAAAAAAATTCCTCAATGAACAACAAAATGGCATTTCAGAGAAGGGAGTGGCTCCCAAACTGCAACCTGTGTCCAAAAGACAGGAATACATTCAGACTGGCCTGCCACAGATTAGTCAACCACAGCCTCCAAGTGTTCCCTCTTACAGAGTAGCTCTCCTGTTTCTTGGGGATGTAGGTGTCAATGTTCTTGTCACTCCAGTCAAACACCAGCTCCTCTTCTTCACGCTCGTTCACCCACATGATCTCCCGAGAGATCTCCTCAATAATGTTCTGCAGGTCCTGCAGCTGCTTTCCACGACTACTGGACAGCCTCTGAAAGAGGATGGCATGCAACAGAAAGGCCAGTTAGACAAGCAGGTTTCTGCCACTATCATGTGTCACATTTATAACAGGCAATTTGCTTGCAGCAGTTCTGTTGCTCTAGTGCTCTAGCTTCCATGAAATGTACCTGCAAACTGTCCCACTCCTGGTCCAGGATGTGCAGGTTGGGCTTATCCCCTTTCTGGCGCTGCAAGAAAGAAGAGATGCTTTGACACTGCTGCATGATGAATAAGAGCAAGTACTCTTTCTCCAATGTTGACCAAAAATCACTAAGAAAAATCTAAACAAAGCTATAAAAAAGGGTTTTTTCAGTTACATTGCCCACCTCTAAGTAGGATCTAATGACACGGCGAAAATCAGTAAGTCCTGCAAATGGATGTTCGAGACATTGTCTCAGCACACAAAGGTCAGCCGTAGTGCTTACCAACTCATCCTTGGCACGGTCAACTTCAATGCTCCTCTGGATGGAGCTGTGGAACTTCTTTTGGTTGGATATTTGCTGCTGGATGGCTGCAGGGTCATCCCCCCAGGGTGAGGTCTCTATCAGTCGCTGTATGGTTAAGGCATCAAGGTGAGGAGGGGTTGTGGTGAGAGCAAAGAGACAGCTCCCCTCCAGAACTCACGCAGTAGACTGAGCGCTACTGAATTGTATGAGTGATGACCATTATGCTGGTTTGTGGTCTTCCAAAGTCTACTACAGCTTAATGGATTTATCACTACATTGGTACCAAGTGCGTATCGCGCAACACCGCACGTACTTCAGTCATGCTGTTATCTACGTTTCAGGATAATATCTTTGAATTGGAGATACTGCTGTATTGTATTGTCTGTGTGATGCTTTTTCCACAGATTACACTAAAAAAATAAAATATGAAGGGACTTTTGAGTCTTTGAGAACTTTGAAATCTCAAGCATCTACATCATTTTAGCATTTTCCTCCAGGTGGCGACAGAGGTACTGAAATTGACACAACAATGCGGTGCATCTTATCTGCAGTGAACTATTCCAGGAATCTGCAGACGAGCTTTCATGGGGATTTAGATAAGAGCTCACCCTCTTCTCTTGCATTTGTTCTGAGCAGTTCATTTCTACTTTCATTCTCATAGTTCCTATTTATTCGTTTAGCTTGTTTTTCTTAGAAACAACTTACAATGACATACCCATTTGTACAACTGAGTAGTTTTTACTGGAACAATTCAGAGGAATTAACTTGTTCAAAGCTAGTAGAGGGTGAGGAGGGATTCAAACCTTTATTTCTTGAGTGCAAGATGGCAGCTGTGGCCCTAGTGAAGTGACTTATAGCTTTATTCTTGTGATTGTACTCGCAGCAAAGTTCTTGTTCTCAGCTGCAAAAGTTTCTCGAGTGGGAAAAACTGGCTGTGTTGAAATGTGATGTAGATACATCCACTGACTAACATGAGGAAGGACGAGCTAGTGGAATGTAGAGAAGCACTGACCCCAGCAAAGAGCTTCACATCACTGTGACAGAAAACATGAATGTGACCCTTCACATTTGGGGTCAGTATCACCAGCAAACCTGTACTGTTGCAAAGCATGTATTTCAAAGTAATTGTTGTTTGTGTTAGGTTTTTTAAGCTATATACATGTAAAACAAATACATCTTACCCAGGAAATTAAACAAACAAGAATAAAACTACATGCTACGTTCTTTTTCTAAAGCATCCACTGCCAAGTTTTAAATGTGTTTTCTTATTTCAGTCATCTTGCAGTCAAAGCACTTGCATTCAAATCCCTCCAGTTCCCCTGAGAAAGTTACTTACTTTAAATTGCTATATTAACGGGTAAATCACTGTGAGTAGTTAAGTTCACAAACCTGAAATGTTTAGAGACTGCCGAAAAGCATAATCTAAATACATATATATATATTATTAAAGTAGACTGGATGTGATTGTCTTTGCATAAATACATAAAACATGAGTTGTTTTTATAATACATAGTGGAATCCCTTCGTAGATACAAATTTTTAAAGCAAAGGACAGTTTGCTGGCACCTTCTGTTGGTTTATCCAGCTTATTGCCTCCTGAAAGTTCCGTCCAGGCTCTTCGTATCCCACAATGCTCTTTTTACGCTGAACAGTTCCTGCCAGGGAGTAATGAAGCCCTTGTATCTGATCCTGCAAGAAATCGATGCTGGAATGCAAGGAGGCAAAATGGCAAGTAAACAGGATGTTGGTCACCAACCTGTTTCATATGTTCCCTGGACTGTGACGCCACACATTACTACACAACAGCTCACTCAGCCTTTAATACATGATATAATTAATTGCAGTTCTTTCTGTATTGCATGACATAAAAGTATCTATTTTTTTACATTAGCATGACAGGTAGAACTTCAAGATGTCACCTTTTCAAAATGTTGTCAGGAGACTGGCCCATGTGCTGCAGATCCATGGCGCACATTTTTAGCTGCTGAGTGGACTCATTACAAATGGCCATCAAATTTTCCACCTCCGTCTTGGATCGAGGGTTGACGCCACTCTGCAGGAATGTGCAACATGCAGGCGAGGAAGGTGGGGGTTTAACACAGAAGCTGATACACCTTATGGCATTGCGTTCAGACCCAAAAGGCCCTGTCATAATCTACAAATGCTGCAGTCATGTTGCCAGAATAGTTGCTGCTTGTGTGTAACAGGTTGAAATTTTTCGTTCACACTACACAAAATCAAACACGATCCCAGAAACACAAAAACACTCACAGTCTGAAGAATAATTTCAGCTCTCTGAATGGCCTCCAGACACCGGTCTTGCAGTATCACCGCCTTTTGCTGAATTGTGCTTATATGAGATGGGCTGTAGCTGCAAAAGTTGCAAAATTTATGCAGAATCTTTGTATTTTGCATATGCAGAACTTGGACTTCCACTGAGATGCCGCATGCTGTCCTCATAAACGCTAACACCTATGCTTTTAAAGTAGTTTATTGCAGCATAATTACCCCTGAAATATACATAAAACTTCTGAACTAAATTTTGTGTCACAATAATTTAATCACCTCATGTTCATGGCTTTAAATATTATAAGTCATACACAAAATGTTGCAAATATCTTTGTATTTTTACTAAATAAAAAAATAAAATATATTTCATGGTTGATGCTGTAACATTGAGAAAGCGTTATTAGTTTCGTGTCTATTATTTCCATTCATTCTGCCTAAGATATTAGTAATTATTTTTCAGGGAGATGTCCACCCATAATTTCTTTATATATTTTAAATAGTGTAAAATAACGGGATACCATTCTTTCAAAAAATATAGCATTTCATAAACACCCACGTTCTGCACACAGAATATCACATCAGGGGCTGCACACGATGGCTACGTACAGTATGGGTTTAAAAAAGTATATATTAAATCTAATTTCTTCACACAGCAGAAAAAAGTATCACATAAATAATAAAAGTTAAAATAGGAAGAAGTGCTTGCAGAAGACAAGTGGTAGTAGTGGTGTTACTGCTGAGGATTAAGTAACCTAAAAAGCCAGTCAATAATAATAATAATAATAATAATAATAATAATAATAATACACGTTGAATATGTTTTAACGGAAAAAAAATCTTCAAAAAAATCTGCTCAAGCCAAAAGGTTGCTTCGGGTAAAAGGAATTCCTGGGAGTCTATAGTCAAATGAACGTGAGTTAGGAAAGGCGAAAGTGCACGAATTAAAATAGCAAATCCTCACTATCCTTATTTCACATCCATATGCACATTTGTAACTGACATGAGAAATAAATTCACAAATAACCAGTATTTGTTATGTTTAAATGTATACTCACACGTCCATTAAAAACGCTTTCTTAACGTCTACTTTTGTATATAATAGTGCGGTGCTTTGGAGAAAATTAATACATGTACATTTAAAAAAACGCAAAACAGTATTTACTGTCACTAACACGAAACGAGGATCAACGGACAAGTGAAACCTGAGGAAATGCCTCCATGTTAGAAAAAAACACAAACGTACACCTTTTACAGGTGTGGTGTCGGGCTGCACAAAACAAACATTCACAGGTAAAACAGGCTCTTGCGTCATAAAATCGAGCGTCTTTGAAAGAGTGAAATAAAGTTGTGAACTGAAAAGCAGGCGCGTTTGCCATACATACCCGCCTTGGCATCCCATCGTGGAAGTCCTGGTGAAGGTCTGCGTGTAGTTCATGGGTTCGGCTGCGAATCCATTGCCACCGGACACCTCGCGGGTGAACATGTAGTTGGTCCCGCTCGTCTCCCCCCGGGAGAGGGTTTTCTTGCCCAGGGTGTGCAGGCGGTTTTGGGAGTCGTACAGGCTCATCGTGCGAGTGCGATCGGGCGACGGGGCGACCTGACACCGAACACCTTCTCCGTCCGCTCCCACTCCACGATCTGCAGCGACACCCAGGAGGAAGCGCCTTTTGGAAAGACGAAACCACACCTATGCAGGCCTCGCAAACCATTAACTCGTCGGTGCTGTTCTCCCCTCCCCCCTCCTGTCTGCAGGTCCACACCTTACCCAGCCCGGCGGCGGTGTGTCACCGAGGCGGAGGAGGGGCCCTGTGGGGGCCTGCCGTGGCTCCTTTCTCACGCTCAGCTCTCCAGGTTGTGGAAGTCGCTCGCAAAATGGAGCCATGAATACGGACGTGGGGGGGGGTTGTTAACCGTAGGTCTCCTCAGGTCATTCTGGCAAATAAAGAGAACGTGTGCGTTACATGTGCAGAATTATGGGATTATGATATATGTAAGTTAGCGCACTTTTCACCCGCACAGTTAAAAGAGCGTAACAGCTGGAATTTGTGCTTTAAGCGCGCGCACAGTCTCGCGTTCTCTCTCTCTCTCTCACACACACACACACACACAAACAGAAGAGAAGAAGTCACAAACATTTTAGTTCTTACTGCTTGCGAATAAACAATTATTAGCAGAAGAAAAATCTTGCAATGTTAGGAATGGATTTGCATTTATTCGTTTAGCAGAAACTTCTCTCCGCAATGAGTAGCTAAATGGAATCAGAGGTGACTTACAAAGGTAGATACGGTTCACTGCATACAATCGTTCATCTTTTTGTGTTTATTTAGTTATCACATCCTGTATCTTTATTATCCTCTATTATTCTTTCTCTACCCCCCCCCCCCCACTCTGTGCACCGTGCTCCACCTGCTGCTGTATAAGGGTGTTCGATAATAAACAATTCTCGCCAATAATAATAATAACAATAACAATAATGACGATGAAACAAAGTTAGTAGTAACATTTAAAACACTAGTTTCTCCTTCTCTACCCTGTAAAGTACTGCAGACTTTTCAAAACATGTCCTTTTGATAATACATGCATAGAATAGATTACACATGAATGTTATTTTTTTATTCACGAGGTTTACCGAGTCCATTTTTGAAGTGAACGATAAAGGACAGACAAGGCATTGCAATAAAATCCTGTTTGTTCCAAAATTGAGTTTTATGTTCAATATGAATATGAATGCATGCGATTTGCATATGTACGCGTATCGCTGGGAATTTAAATTTTACGTTTTCTCTTTCCAGCTGTTCCCACGCGTGTACGGTCAGTTGTTTTTCAGAACAGAGAAAAAGAGTTTTAAAATATTTATGAGTTCAGTTTATGAGACAATAGCTTTAGCTGCTGAATTAAATATACATTTTATCTACCTGGGCATCAGCGCTCGCGGCACGCCCTCGCGCAGGAGAGCGCGCCAAAATGCACTTCGGCGTTACGAGGTTCTGCTTCTACCAGTTAGTCCGACAATTCGCCAAACCTTTAACTATATTTTTACATTTCTTAATTTTAGCGCAGCTGTAGCATAAGCCCGTGTATAATCAACAACACCATTTACAGTACTTATATTCAATTTAATCGTTTAATCGGTTTTTATAGTTTGATGGCAAGTGAATCAGGTGCCGCGGACACTCAGCTATTTTCCTGCCGCAGTTGCGTAACAGTGGAAATGTAAATATTAGCAAGTATAAATTATTTAATGCTGAAATCAAATAAGCGCCATGTGTCGACCGACTGTCGAGCTTCTTCAAAGTCAGGTGCCCCTCCCTTCACCACTGTTTTGGTTTCAAATAATTCTTTTCTTCTTTCTTCTCATTGTGCACCTGCTGGGAGGAGCTTCTGGCGTGCAGCTCACACTCAGCTCAAAGTCCTTCACTGGGCTTCAGTGGTGTCCCCAAGAGGGAGGAGTGTTCCAGCACTTTCTTGCAATAAGAATTATTAATCTATACTTTGTGGAAGGTGGATAAGCAGCAATGACCTCCCCATTTATACATTTATATAGCAAGGTATTCATACTGTACTGGTTCAAGGTGAGTACAGTACCTTGATGGGGGGGGGGACTACAGCAGGGGTGGGATTTGAATTGGGGGCCTTGAGATAAAATTGTTCACTTTTTGCAGAGGAGGTGTCCAAAGGTGAGGGTGTGTCGGGTGTAAAAGAAAAGGGAGGTTTCCAAGTTCCACCCTTTGGAGGAGTAGTGTCATTACTGGGGCTGGGGATCTGAGTCAGGAGAAGCTGAGAAAGACTGAGACCGCTAAAAGTGAACTTTATTGTCTCCATGAAATTTAAGGTTGTTTTTTTTACTCAACCACTGCATAAAAAAGATTATAGAAGTATAATTTAAAATACACCATTGGTTCCAGTATAGGCGGTTCCAGTATAGGCTCTGAAGTACTATCAGTTCATGAAAGTGAGTGAGTGAATGTGAGAGAATTAAATCCATTATCATTTGCTTCCTAGATGTGTCTCTTCAAAGCCATTTACAGTCATCATACAGGGAGAGAGTTTTTAGTTGCACAAAAAAAAAGCTTTCAAGAAACAGGTCTTTGTTCTTTGTCATCATGGTAACTGCTTGGCTGATTTTTTAAATGTATTTATTTGTTTGTTTTGGTTTTCAGCCAATGCTCATTTTTCATCTAGGTGACTCTCATCTGGACCTGTCAGAGATATAACTGATAGGAATGTGCATTCCTCGAAACTGTAGATGTGACGGATCCACAAGTGGCCTGTTTGGCTTCGCCAGATTTTGCTTGAAAAGGCTTAAAGCCTCCACGTCTAATATATGTACTTACACTTATATGTACAGACACAGAGTTTGTGAATAATATGTACAGTATGTTGTCCTTTGTGAGTAAATGGTAAAAGAGATAGTGAATATTACGTACATATGGGAGTCCACACCATTCACAGGAAGAACTGAGCAAATCACTGGGCCAACAAGACAAAAGATGAAGTGTTAAACCGTGTATAGATCAATCTCATTCAATGTCAGCAAAGATATTAGTCCAGCTTAACTGATTTGTCACTTGTGTATGAGTTTAACTGTAAAAAGTGGAGGAGTACGCTATGTGGTCATGCATACTTGTTATGGTTGTCCATTTCAGCCTTTGGATCACGTAGCACCGCGACGCTAACAATGACTGTATCAAATAGACATGCATTAATTTCTCACCAAGAATTTTGCACACACTTGACATCAGTGAAATCCCCTTTGCTGTTTACTAGAAATTGAAACAGTGGTTTTGCATCTGTGCAGTCACTCCGTAGAAGTATCTGAAGGCATTTTGCAAGATCAATTTACTCTTAGTATTATCAGTAAGTTCTGCGTTTTTTCTCTGTCAGTTCCTCTGCCCACTACCGGACAATATTTATGTGTCACCGGTTTTACCAGTACCTGACAGATCTGCTTATTTGGCTGTAGGTTCAAATTCAGCTCAGGGTTTGGGGGGTTTGCATTGTTCTCCCTGTGTTCGCAACCCAAAAACACACAGAAGGAGATAATGAAAAAGCTTCTCCCTGCCCTCTCTTCACAACACTTACACTTACACTAATAAAGTTGTCTTTGTCACAGTGCTAAAGGCTAACTGCTTGGTTGTCTTGTTAACAGGTCAAGTTAAAACTACACTTGTGACAGAACAGTAAAATATATGACCAGATGAGGAACTTTTACCCCCGGTGAAAATGTGGCAAAAATGGTGGAATCACTTTCTCTTCTGCTCTACTTTGCAAAAGCATTAAAATGCCTGAACCTATTTACAGGTACAAATCCCTCTGCATGAGCCTGCATGCGCCTCGGGGGAAGGAGGACGATGGGGGGAGGTGTGCGAGGTGATCAGACGAGGAAGGTGACTCTCTTCACACTGGGTGTGCCTAGCCTGTCAGCCAACACCCTCCTGCAGAATTTCACTCCTGAACTGGGCCCAGTCACTGCCTCAGGGACACAACCTCTTCATTCGTCCCCTTGGTTTTGAGCTCTCCCCCCCCACAAAATCTCCACCTAACCGCCCTCTGTGAGAAGGCTGACGGTTACTACCGTGTTTTTAAATGAAAAAAAAAAATACAAGGGGGCGTGGATTTGCAAAGCAACCTTTCAACTTGTTCTCTTGCCAAACAGAGTGTTATGGATGGCAGCTACATTCATGTGCATGTGTTTGTATCAGTTCTTTTAACTTGCTGCACAAATATGGAAAACGATGCACCGTCATTTTCACAAAATGCGTGTCTCAACACAGTCGCAGCAATCCAAAGATAATCCTACAAAGCACAGGGTTCGAGGTGGGATAGATCCGACGCACAATACTAGTCTATTGCAGGACATGCATACGCACATACCACAAGGAATTTAAAGCCGTAAATTCAACACCCAGCGCCTTTGGACCTCAGAAGACAGGTTAACAGACAAAAATGTCACAGACAGAACCAGATTCGAATGTACCATCCAGCAGCTGGGAGGCACCAGTGCTTCCTGCCTCACCTGAATGATGCCCTGTGTTTAACATGTAATTTATAATGAATATATTCAATAGTCAATTGGACAAAATACATGCGGTGTAACAGTGCTAATGCAGTTAAAATGGAAGAATTTGGATTTTAAAAAAATACAACCTATTTACACCTTGAGCAAATCATGTAATATAATATAGAAGAATAAACTTTTTTCAAACATGGCATGTAATTTTGACACCTCAGGAGTGGCACTGAATGGTCATAATCTGGCATTTACATTTATGCAGTGCAACTGGGCAAGCAGCTGTGCATTTCAAGAAGGTAAAACAGCACATGTCTTGTTCTTTATTTTAAATACCAAACATTGCCACAGGTTATGAGGCATTTTTTTTCTCTCTGTGTGCTGCGCTTAAACACGCAGATCGTTTCCTTTACAGTAACGGAGAACATGACAGGGCATGAGTGCTCCACGGGCACATAACAATAACAAAACTTGGAAAAAATACAGCATGTTGGATTCTTTTCCCAAGATTAACATTTTATAACAGTAATGTGCTCCGCTTGCACTACGTTTGGGAAACCACAGGCTTGATTTATAACAATTTAATAACTACAATAGGTAAATGAGTAGTGATGGCTCTGAGGAATTATTCAAGTCAGACACACCCCTCTTGGTTTACATCAATGCCACAACTATGTAACTGAAATTATTCACAGCTCAAGATATTTCACTTTTTCACACTGAGCGTTCATTGCCTTGACTGGTTCTGCTATAACGTTCTGCTTCGCAGGACCTTTAGACAGTCACGTGCTCTATGTCCCTGAAATACCCACAAGGCCTTACTGACAGTCAAAGATGCTCACATCTTGTTGAAGTTTCTGTATGTCTACAGTAGAGACAGACTTGACTGTAACGTCACACTGGGCTTTCTTCCCCTCTGTTCTCATTTCTGTGGGCCCTGAATTTAGTAACACCCTGAGCTTGGGGGACCTGTTTTCCAAGACAAGTAGCTACACGTAGTGTACGACTTTTCGTGAAACCAGAGGATTTGGCCAGTAAGGGACCAGTCATCCTCCCTCTGACATCAATCTGTGCAACCTTCCTTCTGCAAGCTTCGTTCTCTCCCAGGCTTGAGGTGAAACTACTCTGAATAGCTCCCCTGAGCTTCACTGGTGACTAAAGCCAACTGAGTGCCACCTAGGTGGGGCCACACCCACCTCTCTGTCTCTCAGCCATGATAAGTCAGGTGTGGCAAAGCAAAAAATTTTTTACAAAAAAAAAAACTCTTTTCTTTCAGCGGGAGCCAACTCCTACTCACTTGCTGCTTCTCCAGTTTTGAGAGAGTCAGATGTCTGCCTGGTTCCCATTAATCATTTCACTGGGGTGTGTGTCCTGTCCTGCCTGTACCTCCTTCCAGCTTCGCAAGTCCTTGCTGTAACACGCTCAGGCAGGGGGGGTTCTCCACCTACAGGACCGCAGGGGAGGCTGGCATGTACAGACCTGGCACCTTGTGGTCCCTCCATTCACCAACCCGCTCTTGAGTGTCTCAGAGCTCTGCCTTCTTCCTGAAATCCAGAGTTCCACTGCGGTGGCCTTCAAAACCTTAAAATAAATCTCAGCTACGATCAGTGATGAGTGAATAACAAACATGTTAGATTTGGATTTCACTTACATGAAAATTGCCTGTTTTCCTGTTATGTAAACTAAATGCATTTTAGCTGATATTCTGATGTCATATCGTGGAAAATGGAATGAATTTTCAGCACATCAGAAGCAATGTAATTACTCTTAGTCCTTGACATGATCAAAACAGAAATAAATCCCTTTTTATTATTTTGTTTAATAAAAGACAACTAATGGGAAATTAATAGATTGAGACACAACCGTAACTATTTCATACTTTGAACGGCCCTTTAGGCGGCAACAGTTCATAGATGAAAATAAATCAGCAATTTTTTTGCAAAACTACTAGTTTGCAACGGTGTGATAGATGGAAAACTGACCAGTGACCCCACTGCCAGGGCTGAGGTATACAGAGATATCTGTGGATTATCAGGTGTTGTGTGCATGAAGATGGTTTCCATTACTTCACGGAACATGAGTTCATAGTAGTATGTAATCTGACAGGTGTTTCTCAGAGTGTTTTATAACATGATGGTGACTCAACTTCTGTGGCAGACAGAACAGAAGGACTTATTTAATCACAATCTACATTGCGCCAGCCCCACCCCGGTTCATCTCCCAGACAAAAACAAAACACAATTCTAGACACCAGACCTTCACGAGCCATGATTTTTTTAAAAGGAATTTCATACAGCAGCTGCCTTTACTTTGAGCACACAGAATTTACAAGTAATGTGATATTCTGCACATATCGTTTGTGCAGAACATGCAAAAGACCACCGATTTAGTGAAAAGCACTAACCTGCGGCAAAATAATCTTTTGAATAAGACCTTCAGCCGAGTTTTCGATATTAAAATTATTCAACACAGAGGGTACATAGAGAGTATGTAATTTTAATCCGCAATAACTGATGCAGGAAACCCGTTTTCCCTTTTATTATACAAACCTGGCTGGGCCAAAACAATGGCGTTGAAGACTTGGTGCATAAATGAAGTTTCAGTAATAATACTCATGTCTCCTGCTGCAGTTACAGAGCAACCCCAGGGGCACATTATATTTGTTATCCATTTACTATTTTTCCTTAAGATGTCATCTCATCACTACAATTTCTAAGATTGCATTGGAAATATTCATCAAAAATGTTGAAAATGTTTTAATCTGCATGCTAATTGTTCAGGGTCATACAAACAAGCGCATTTATACAAGTTCAATCTAATCAGTATGTATGATGAAAATGGACAGATTAATGGTATTCACTAGGGTGGCAAGGTAGCGTAGCAAGTAGCATTGCCACCTCACGGCACCTGGGCTGTTTGGGCATCAGTTTGAATCTCTGTGTGTTTCCTCTGGGTGCTCTGGTTTCCTCCCACCATCAAAGACATACATTTCAGGTTAAGTAGTCTCTTAAATTGCCTGTATTGTGTTTTTTTGTGTGGCCACCCTGCGATGGACTGGAATCCCATCCGTGGTGCAGTTTCATACCCAAGGATAGACTCCAAACCACCACAGCCCTCAGCAGAATATGTCAATTATTAATAATGGATATAAAAATAGACGATCATAGTTACTCAAAACAAATGTCCTATTTATTATCAATAGCCTGCAGTGCCATCCTATCACACTTTAAAAGAAACAAAGATATGTCTACATTTTTTCATTTGGCTGATACTTCTCTCCAAAATTCAGTTCAGTTTTAACCTTTGGCTTAAAATTAGTCTGACTATATTTGAACTACAGCATGTGAAGAACATACATACACATCTGTAGCAAAATGTAACAAACAAAAGTGTCACATAATCATATACTTTATATAAGCACTGAAAACTAACAAGAAATATGTTTCCCTTTAAGAGGGGAAAGAAGCTGTCAGTCAAAAATGTAGCGCCCTCTGAGTGGTACAGGAATTTAGCGCTGACATAAACACAACAGATGATAGGAACCGAGCCTAAGTTTGTTGTGAAGCATTTTATCACACTCTAAGTATGTATAAATATAGGTGTATTTTCTGGCTGAGCTTGCGAGTCAAAATTACTATGTACTCGACTGTTTTATTAAATAATCCTTAACACTCGAAGGAGAATTGCCTTTAACAAGGCAATGACAAGGGTC
The DNA here is from genome assembly GCA_900497675.1 of Arapaima gigas. NCBI lineage: Eukaryota > Metazoa > Chordata > Actinopteri > Osteoglossiformes > Osteoglossidae > Arapaima > Arapaima gigas. Next base: position 1,174,844 of record UFQX01005272.1, on the reverse strand, counting down.
GAATGTGAACGGCTCGGGTTATACATTAATGTGCTTAACACCAGATCCCGAAAACGCTAATGGATTTACAATTTTTCATCAACTAAAATATTCAAAAGAATATATGTTGGCAAAAATAATGAAGGACTAATAGGAAGTGTTCACGAACAGGAATTCTGGAGACGTTTAACTTGAGTAGGATCGTTGAAAATGGCGCTCACTGGACCGCAATGAGGAGACTTTAGACGCGGTTTGTCGCCACCTGTCGACTGAAGCGGGGAACCAGGAGCGGATTTGTCATAAAGACGATTTACATAAATTCATGTTAAAATATTATGTTTATGTGATGCAAACGAAGTCAATTTTTTTACTAATATATCGTTTCGTTTATGAACACAGTTTACTTTGAAAGCTCCTGCACATTTTCACTGGTAGCCAAACTGATTCAGCAAAAAACTTTGGAAAGTGGATTAATTGTTCTGCCAGCATTTAATCGCTAGTATTTGCTGTTTTTTTTATTTTGTTTAATATTGCACTTTGGTCAAACCTGGTTAAAGGGTAAAGCTACCGCATTTTAGGAGTGTTGTACCGCGTTAATGATCTAAACGGAATTTGTTATAAGTCTCTATTCTGACGGCATTTGGTGTATTTCACTGTCCTATTAACTTATTCACTGTGGATCTGACCGCAGTTATATATGGATTGTTATGTTTATAAACTACTTTTGTGTATTTAAATGTAGCAAAAGAAAAAAAAGCCTTTTGTATAAAGCTCACATTTAGGTTTGTGACCAGAGGTGGGATTTCCCAGTTTAAAAAGCAATTTTGAGAGGAAACCTGGAGCCACAAACGCGTTTTCACAGAGTAACAGCTGTTGTCTTGGCCTGAGGCCTGTAACGTTTAAACACTTTCTTGTCCGAGACACATTCTCTTATTCGTCTTGGGAGCCTAAAACCCCGAAGGAATAGATGATGTAACAGAAATGCGTACAATTAAATGCTGCGCCTTAATGGTTTTATTTGAAAAGTAAAATATTCTTGACTTCCATTGTAATGTAAACCTCCTGACTTACACCTGTGCTGACCTCTTCACACAATAAGCTGCACTTTTAAAGGCCACCGTACCTTTCAAAATTTCTGTTAACTTTGACAAACATTTTTTTACAAGAACTACACAGCAAAACGAAATAAGAAATCAAAGTTCATTCTGTAATTTGTGTATTTCATTAATACTTAATCTCTTGTCAATATAAACAGTCTTTAGAGCTGTTATCTTATAAGTTTTCCCTGCTGTAACTCTTGATCAAGATACTTACCCTGTATCCATAAGTAAAAATGCCCTGCTGTATAAGTGACTGATACATTGTAAAGTTGATTCTTTAACATTATTAGTCATCTTGTACAAAGGCACCAGCAAAACTAGGGATAGTGCTAAAACAATGAACCCCCGACTTATGAACTTTAATGTAACACAATTTTACTTTTCCAAACGTTATTTATTTATTTATTTTTATTTTTTTTGAATCAAAGAGAGTCAGCATAACATGAACAGTTCAAAACTGATAAACAGTTTGGGCATTAAAGTAAATAACGTGCAAACTAGAGTCCCGGTTAAGTTTGTAAATCGGGGGCCAACAGCAGTTGGAAGCTGCCAGCAGGGGGCGCTAGAAGACAACCGGAATTTTATTTAAATTCAACCGGGATTTTTTTTTTTTCCTCGGAACGGAGAGAAACTGATCAAAGGAAGTCGAGCAACGACGAAACGACACCACTTCACAACTACAAACGATCGTTCTGCACCTTATTTATTTAAGATCGTCTTTTAGTCTTATATGCCAACACACTTTGCTAAAACCTGCGTAATATGTGATTATTTTGTACTGGCGCTCCTCGAAAAACGTTCATTTCAGACCCAATTCCTAAAAAATATTTTCAGCCCGTTTATAAATGGTATCTTGGAAAATGTTTCTAATTAATTTTGTTAAGATTAAACACAGTTACACCGATCCGAGTGTGGAGATAAATGTCTGCGAACACGGTCCACGTGGCCAGGCGGGTCCGGCTGTGGTTCAAATGAAAATTCTTTTCAGTGCTTTTAGGAAACCGAATATTTAGTCAGACTGTGTGGCAGCATTGAGAGATGAACAAAACCTGCGGGGGGTCAGTCCTGCCTGGTGTCTCTTCCTTTGGCCTTGAGAGGAGGAAAAGACACAAAGCAGCTCTTTGTTTCAGCCCAAACCCAGCCGTGTCGTGTCGTTTGCATCTCCAGGCGTGACGCGCAGTCGGATCTGAGGAGAAGGAGGATCTCCACCCCCCGCGATGCTCCACAGCCACGGCGTGGGGAGGTGAGAGCGATCTGCCTTTGAAAGAGTCCACTGCGTTATAAGCAGCCGGACCGCAGCCGTGGACGCGTTTTAAAGCAGCACCGTGACGCAGCCTTCGCCCGCCGAGATGCTGCTTGCGGGGTCCTTGCTGAACTATGATCGCGGCGACTCTCCGTCCGCACAGGTGCGGTACCTGTAGGTCGCGCGCACGCGGCGGCGGGGATTCTGACCCGACGCCCGAGAGGGTGAAAACCCCCCTCGACGCGTTCGCCTGCGGGACGGAGGTCGGCGAAGGGGCCGGACACCTCCCTGCTCCGCGTGCACGTCTCGATGGGAGCCGCGCGACCACCTCGACTTAGTCCTGCAGCCCAGCGCGGATCTGCCGTCGGAACCGGTTCGCCATTCTGAGCGCCTCCTCTCCCGATGCGTGTCCGTCCCTCCGCGGTGTCCGCCTGCCCACGGTGTTTCTTTGTCACGGCGGATTAGCGGAGACAACAAAAGAGCGTCTCGCCCCCTCTTCCCCAATCCGACCGCGATGGCTGTGGTCGGGAGGGACCCCGACGAGCCCCACCGGCCCGAGAACGGCTTCGTGTCCTCTGAGGCGGCGCTTCCGAGGCTGCTGCCGCTCGTCGACGGCTCCGTGCTGCCCTTCCTCGGCGGCTTCGGCAGGTACCAGAAGCAGCTCATCGCGCTCACATGGGTGCCGGCTCTCTTCATCGGCTTCAGCCAGTTCTCCGACTATTTCCTACTGGCGCAGCCCGGGAACGCCTGCTTGCACCCGGCTGTGAGCAGGGCCAACTGGACCGGCTCGTTCTCGCTCAATGTGACCGACGCGAGCACGCCGGGTCCGGTCGGGTACAGCGAGAGCCCGCTGAACGGCACCGGGAGCGGACAGTGTCGCTGCAAGCACGGCCCCCTGGAGCTGCACTCGGGTCTCTCTCAGAACGTGGTGACCAAGGTAAGAGCCGGCGGTGAATGGAAGCGGCACCATCGGGGCCCAATGTTCTGCCGCATTGTCAGTCGGAGGAGAAACTACAGCACAGCATATGCTCGACATTTTTACGTTGTTACCGCTTTTGTTGTTTTTTCGTCACTCGGCCGACGCCTTTATCCAGACCAACTTGCACCGCTTCGTCCATTTATTTATACATGTGGGTATTTTTACTCGTCGATTCGGGCTCAGTACTGTGTTCAAGGGCACCACAGCAGCAGTGAGAATGGGGCTCGAACCGGCAACCTTCGGATTACAGCTTCATTTTTTTTTTTTTTTTGCTTATCTGTTACAGGCCCGCGCGTTAGAATTCCGAGCCGCAGTCTTTCTTCACGTGGTGTGGGGGGCATCGGCTCTGTTGCGTTAACCTCTGTCAGGAAGCCCACGGTGGAAAAGTGAAAAAGCTTGTTAAATGTTTCTGTTGACTAAGTCACATAGATCATCCTGCCAGTTGACTCATGGGTGAGGTGTGACCCCCCCCCCCCCATCATGTTCATTCTTGGTGTTTTTGGGAATACAGTCTTGCACCTTGGAATGGCGGTGCACCTGCTGTAGCTCTTAGCTCAAGGTAAAGGTGACCGAGGCAGACCAAAACTTCTGTTGACACCAGATGACATGAAACTTGTGCCGTTTCCATTGAAATGTGTTCAATTGTTCAGCTGGAAACAAATGAGCCCCGTTTGATACACACCGTTCAAGACGGTAGGATAACGCTCAAGGTACCTGTAGTGTTTCTGACCGTCTCGTGAATTATCCCTTGAATTCCATCTAAATGAATCGGCAACAATAGTTAAGGTACAAAAATAAAAATAATGCTAAGGAAGAGATGATCTTATTTTGACCGTCAGCATATTATCACACTCGGTGTCCAGGCTGCACGTGTGTGTGTGTGTGTGTGTGTGTGTGAGAGTGAGAGAGTGTGAGTGAGTGAATGAGTGAGCACAGGTGTTTTCACCCTCGATAAACATGGATAATGTACCCTGCTCGCAGTCTGCCTGCCTTCACGGCTTAACTCCACAGTTTCACAAGCTGGTCTTGGCAGGCTGGTGTTTATTCAAGGTTTAAACTTTCATAAGCGCATAAGTGGTTACCCACAAATTACCCACATTTGGGTAATTTAGCCTTCTTCATTACTGTTAATGTTCTTTAATGGTTTAGAGACACCTGGAAACGCTACATATAAGCAAACATGGTAGGACCAGGGTTGGAGACCACTGTCTAACCAAATTTTAAACTGTAAGATTCATTCATATCCTAGAGCGTGGCAGACGTCTTGAAGAACCGCGTAGTTTAGCCGCTTGTTCGCTGGTTATTGATTCTTCTTTTTTGTGGCAAATGGTTCCCTTGAACAATTTACATAACTACACTTTTACTAAACAGGTTAACTTATTTGTGACTTTGTCCCGAATATTCCTGTCCATCCCAGGAAGGTGATACACATTTAGCAGTACTGATGTTCTTGGGTTTTTTTTTTTTTTTTTTTTTTTAAATTATTTAAATTTTTTTACTGCCCACCACACTTGGTCACATTCACCGTTATTTGAATGGATTGTTGAGTGTTGATAGTGCATCACTTTGTAGTTCCCTCATATTCTTGAAGATGTCTGCAAGCCAGTCCTTTCTGCCAGTCTGAAGCCGTATATCTTCGATATCTATAGTGCGACGGAGGGCTCCGTAAAGCACTAAATACCTCCTAATAGCTGCTTATGGAGACGGTGCTTCTCTTTACCTGCTCCAAAAGTCAAGCAAACTGCTACCTTCCTTGTTGCATCTTGAGCAGGAAACATGCACAACTAATATTTTCAAGTGGTTTTCTGCTGTCATAAGCCCAGATCTATAGTGGATTGTAGCTGGTGTATGACTAAGTTTATGACGTTTGTGTGTTTGTTATCTGGGAGGTATATAGTAATACAAGGAAAACTTGATTTACCCACTTGTGTGTGTGTGTGTGTGTGTGTGTACACACACGCTCACCCAGACAGTCACGCATCCTTTTGAAACATAATGATGATCTCTTCTGCTTGAAGACACTTTTCTCATTGCAGTTTGTCTTCTAATTGCAGTCATTCCTGTTTACAGATTTTCATTTATTTGGTTCTGAAAAATGTCAAGTTTGGCTGGGTGGCATCATTGCCCCACAGCTTCAGGAATGTGGTTCCAATCCTGCATTCAGCATTTTCTATGCAGCGTTCACATAGAGCCCATGTGTTCACTCTGGCTTCCTCTGAGTACCCCGGTGTCATTACTTTCTAAAAATATTGAGGCTGAAATTCCTTCAGGGTTTCGTGCAGAAAGTGCTTTGTAATAATTTTTGTTGGAAGTGTACGAGAAGCTGCAGAAGTCACACGGCCTCCTTTTGGTGATGATCTCAGGGATGAGGTACGTGGTGCTAGGGGCTGCTGTGATACACTTCAAGCATCACGTTGACCTTTGGAGAGCTGAATTTAAAAAAGGAGCAGGATTAATGAAGAGGTAAGAGGTGCAGAGAGACCTAGAATGAAAATGAGAAATATTTTAACAATGATGACCTTGTTTATACAGAACTTGCCTAGGGCAACAATGAGAGAACTTCCATGGACGTAAAAGCATTTTAATGGTACTTTTAGTTATAATGTGTGACTGTTTCTGAAGATGTGGCATAAAATGAAGTATTTCTACTCTTCTAAAGGCTGTTCCATCATTCAACATTATTTCAGTTAATGGCCACCAGCTTCTCACAAAGATATGCAGATGTCACATACATAATTGACATTATTTAATACCATCTACCGAGTTATGGCCAAATATGAGGTCAGTTGTTCATTCTTATGAGTAAACAAGCCCAGCATGAGGGAAATTTAGGGGCTATTTAAAGGAACATGAAGTGGTAAGACCTAAAGTGTGCCACTGGGTAACTGTAGATATTGCTGTGGCAACTTTCAAAATTGGTCGCTCCAAATTCAAACAGCACTTGCGTTTAGCTGGTGGGTTTTAGTTGGTACGTGGCCTCCACAACTCATTTTGTCCTTCAGCTGCAAGCGTGAGTTTGGCAGAGTCACAACTGATCTGCTTACACACAAAAAGGCACCCCCGCGTAGGAGAGCGTTCCCTGAGCTGTGACACCGGTGTGGAATAACTGCAGACCTCTTCGTCCTTTACGGACACCAAAGGTTTCTCAAGACGTGTTCAGGCGGAAAGCTCTGAAGGCTGCCTGGAGTGCGCTGCTTTAACTGGCCTTCGAGGCCTGCCTGCATTTGTGACCAAAGCACCAGGGGGGGGGGGGGGGTCTGTTTTTTTTATATCCAGTTTCCATGATGGTCCCTTTCGGTTACGGCACATGATCCAATGAGCCCAGTATCGTGGCCTAGCGTAATGCAGTCTTTTGCCACTTACTGTTGTCAGAAGTACTTTAAATGACTGTGAAGGAGATTTATAAACATCAAAAAGATCCATTTTTTTTGGTGACTAGCAAATTGTTTGAGATGAAAGATAAATGTCTCAAATATCATAATAGCTTCCAAGTAGTAATATTAGCTGGACAGCATTCTGGTGTTGTCATCAATAACCATTCTTACCTGTATTTTTTGCGCCCACTGTGTTGAATGTATTCTATGAGTAATAATAGAATATGGCTATACAAGTGGACGATTGTATTACACCATTAAGGATGGTATGTCGACCTGATCTCACGTAGCCCAGCGTTCAGGATGGCTCTAGGATATGCTGGTAATGCTGACTGTGGAAGGTACAGCATTAACCTGCGTTCCAGCCTCCCGAGTGCACCAGTTGTTGCCCGTCACAGTGACCGCTCGCTGTCCTCTGTGTCACTCGGCCTCCTTGGTGGAATTCAGGCTGCACGTGGTGATCAAGTTCACTGAGCTTCCATTTTCAAGTGCCATTTAAAGTAAGGCACTGATGCAGTCTGGTGAGGGTGACCTGGCAGTAGCTGTGCTGGACTGTCTGTCTCTCTCACTGCTACATGGTTTCACAGGTTGACAGGAGCCAACCATCAACAGCAGTGATGTAAAGCTGTCACCCTGGAATGCAAATGCAGCCACTGTGTAGCTTCTCTTCATTCTGACCATTCATCTTGCTTAAATGCTGTCACACAAGGGCACAGTGTGTGGAGGCTTTAACTTATCCCTCCCTGTCAGCTACTGACCCCCCCCCCCAACTAATTTTCCATTTTTCATTTTTTCTTCCTCAAATGGCACTGTCACCATTTTTCTTTTTTCTTACTTGAACAATACTGCCACAATGAATTCAGTGTTAGATAGTCCAGATGTCCTGTTTCCATGACAGCGGTCAAAGTTTAGACACATCCCTCACCCCCAAAGTTGTCCCCAGCCTGTTACCACTCCCAAGTTCCTAATTTGGCTTTTCCACTCAAACTCTGCTTGCTTCAGACAGCTGGGGTCACAGCAGGAGGCCAAGGGCCGTCCTGTCTGGGGGATTCTGATCATGGCCACCATGACAGTGGGTACAGTTTGATCTTTGGTTTAACTGTCTATTTTGTTTAGAATAAAAGTTGAGCTTCAGCCAAGGGTCACATATATTGTCAGCAAGCATTGGTTTTTTTTTTGTTTTTTTTTTTTGTATGTATGAAATGTATATTCTACTATTTTGTGTACTTGATTGTGTAAAGTTGTTTAGCCTGTCTTGTATGCAGTTTGTGCAGCTGGCCTTGGGAAAAGGTGCTTTATTGTTTCAGGGATCTATATGGTGAACACAAACACAGATCTGCCTCCTTGGGTTTTATGAAATAATAGATAATGGGATTTAAGAAAAAGTGACTAAGAGGATACTAGCTTTCATTGTTTAGGTGTGAGAGTAGAGCCAGCTGCCAGACAGTGAGGGTGTAGATTTACCCCAGATCCTCTCCCTCAGTGACACCCATGGGGGGAGAGGGGGTTCCCCTTAAGTGAATGTGGACTAAAGCGCCTCCTTTGGGAAAATGTTAATGAGCTGCCTCATGAATATTTGTCAAAAGTTAGAAAAACTGGCATGAATGAGAAAAGATTTGCTTTCATTATGCTGAACTTGTGGCGCCTCCTTTAAAGTAGTGGGGAAGGGAAGCCTTGATTCCAGCCTGTTGAATCAAATCTTTTTTCTTTCTACATGTCTGTGCGATCATTTTTAAGATGTTTTTACTTGGTCTGGCTCTATTGGAGTATAAGTGGAAGTTTTGATTTTGAAATGTTTAAGTTTGCCTGTGTCCGGTGACGGGGTGGGATTACACTAAAATGTCAGGGTGAGGGATGTACTTTTCACAACATATGCTCTTCTCCATGCGCGTAAGACAGTTACTTGGTCCTGCCGTTACATTATTACCACTGTTTTACTCAAGGTTACACAGTCCAGTCTCGATTGTCTTGACTATATGCGGCGAGAGGTTGTCCAGATGATGGCAAAAGCATAATTTAAGTTGTAATATTTTTAACACTATGCTCTATCCTGCACAATGTACAACAGTTACACTTTTATAACCTAATATAATGTGTACTGAACATGTAATGTGTGTGATAAAATGGTATAAAGTCGGTATTCTAATTGAACCGTACAGCGCAGTGAGTTATATGCAGACTCAGAATAAGATGCCAGCGAGGTTCAATCAGAATGCCGCTCCGGGGGGACTCTGGGGGGCTGTGCTGCCTGCATGGAAATAACAGTGGGAATAGTTGTGTGGTTCTTTTTTGAGAAAATCAAATTTGTTTGAACTTGACGTATTGTTGAAGTTATTTTCTCTAGAAAAGGTTTTTAAAAATTCCTTAATGTAATTCATGTTTACATTTTCCCTTTTTCAGTAACCGGATATCAGTAGAATAGGGGTCTGTTAAACCAAGAGTGGGCTGTATTAAATATCTCATTGTATAAATTTGTCAAAATATGACCCTTTCCTTGTTTTACATGGTGTTTAATTGATTAAAAAAACCCTCTCCCCCTCTGCAGTGGAAATTGGTTTGCGATTCTGCATGGAAGGTCCACATCGCCAAGTTCTCTCTCTTGGTGGGTTCCATATTTGGATACTTGGTAATGGGGATCCTTGCTGACTGGTAAGTGTCTCCTTACACATCACGTCCTGTTGCCAGGTCATGGTAGTTCTGAAGTAGCTGCGCAGTTTTCTTTATTCATTCCATCTATATCTGGTTCCACTGCTCAAGAATGTTATTATGTATGGTGTCAGTCAAAAGTTTGAGTACGCATGCTGGAAATGATCGCCCCCAAAATGAAATGGATTAACAAGTTTTAGTGGGAAATCACCTGACATATTTTTCCCGACATGTTCTTCTGCTGCAGTTCAGAGATCTATGTCGCTTGTGGGCTGCTTTGCTTTCACTCTTTTCATACCTTGCTAGTTTTGCTTAGGTTGCCGTGTGTTCTCAGACTTTTGACTGGTATTGTGTATTCCATACTTTCCATACAGTTGTCTTGAATTTGTGGTTAACTTAAAATCCAAGTCACCACTAGAATACTATAGCTATTGGTTAAATCAGAATTCTTTTCCCTTAATTTGTCGGACGTTCAGATGATGGCAGAATGGGTTTTAATGTTTACTTTCCGTGTGCTCTCTGTCTCACAGGCTTGGACGTCACCCCGTCCTCATCATCTCCCTCTTTTTCATGCTGGTATTTGGGCTGACGGTGGCCTTCTCCGTCAACGTGACCATGTTCAGCACCCTCCGCTTTTTTGAGGGCTTCTGCATGGCAGGAATCACACTTTCCCTGTATGTAATGAGTAAGTAATCTCCAACTTTGCGCTGATTCTGTGTACAGAAGGTGCACCAAACAGGTTCTGCTGAAGCTTCACACCTTTGAAAGCTGTTGTGCTTTTTGGTTTGACTTGAACACCTTCAACCGTATTCCTTGTGTTGCTGAGCAATCAACTTGTTTTAAAAGTCTAGAGTAGAAGCGCTGTCCAAATAAAAGGGTTTATCACGGTGTGGATAGGAGTTACAGTCCTGTTACACGATTTTGAAAACTAGGAAGTGAGGTGCTATATGAAGTGTAAATTTTTATTATCAGCTCTCACCCAAAGTTAGTGGAAGAGTGAAATTTAGCAGAGCACTAAGCATTCTTTAAGCTGACTTTTCATGAGCTCTTCAGATGTTTATTCTGGCCCTTATCTGCCTGAAAAACAAACAGCCACAGGGAAAAGTTGCTTTTTTGGTTCTTACACAGTAGCTCCTCTTTGCGATGACTCGCGCTACTCAGGTTTGACGTGGAACAGCATATGCTCAGTGCTGTCTGTATGGTTCATATCACAGGTCGCCACTTGGCTACCATGCTGTGCTCTCCTGGAGGGGGTGTTGTGCCATGATACTCAGATGTGTGGAACAGCTACTCTGTGGATATCTCATTCTTCTCACCTCAGGGAAGGAAAGCTTGCTGCTGAAATGTGTACAAAACAAACAGCAAGCTGCCATCAGGCGTGACGCTTTTTACAACAATGACTTGTATAAGAAGCTAGGAAAATGGAAGTGTGTCCAGTGAATTAATCTTTTGGCTGAGGTGTTTTCACGCTGAATCCCCCCCCCCCGCTATGTGCCAAAGCAGACTGTAGGGATTAGATCATTGGTGTATTTAAAGCTACTGCTCCACTTGATTTTTGGTCTCTTCCATTTGCTTTTCCACATTCTGTGAAAGCCTACCATGAATATTTCTGTGACTCTAGTAGAGGAGCAGCTCGCAGGACACTCTGGAGGTCCTCCATTGTAGTGGTTAGTTGATTGATAAGTCTTTGGGTCGGGGCAAATGGTTCTCCTGCTGGATCAGGAAAGCTCACCACCTTCAATGTGCAAAAGTTACTTCCCTGCTGAGAAAAATGTACAAATTATACCCATGAGATTGATTTGCTGGAATTAATGTGATGACCTTAACTGTTATGACGGCAGCTGCCTAAAGGCCCATGTACATGCAGCTGAGGTCTCAGAAACTAACAGTTGACCTTTAACCTTCTGTTTAGCCCTCCAGGGTGCCATCAATAACGCTGGACTCAAAGCAGGCAGATTATGGGCTGATCACATCCTTGTCATTTTTTTTTTAATGCACTGCATATTATTGACAATCTTTTCAGATGGGGGGGCCTTTGAATGCTCTGCAGGTCCTGTAAGAGTCACTTGTCTGTTTTTCAAGATGAAGGACATCTTAGCAATAAGTGTGTGTCTTATTTTAGTATTTTGTTCATGCCTAAAGTTTTCAGGTGGCTTCTTTTGGGGACCAGTCTTTAGTTGTGGCGCAAGAAGCAAAAAGATGATGTTTATCTTTGAAGCATCTTCCCAGTATGCAGTTTTTCCACACCTTTCAGAAGGATGGTTCACTCTGATAGAAGTCCTGTGCAACATAAAAGCTATAATGCATCAGCATATAAATACTAATAATGATTTTTGAGGAAAATGTAGTCACACATACATTTAATGCTAAAGAAAACACTGCATGAATCTTGCTGATGCTCAAATATCTGCAGTGGTGGTGCACTTTCTCCCCGTGGCAGTCTACCAGCCCTTGTGCAGCTCTGTGAGAAATCTGGGCCTTGATACGAACCTCTTCACCACTGACCCTTGACACACAACAAGCTTTCACTATATTGTGGAGATACTATCAAGGCTGAAGACTGTAGCACAGGAAAATCATAGGCCTGTAACTTCAACAGCCACATCCATGTAAGAATCATCATCATGAAATGTTTTCAAGTCTACTGGCAGGTAAGCTGCTGAACAAGGGATGTTGGAGATGATTCTTAGCCATCATGTAGGTAGCAGGAAGCTGACATTTTTTCATTTCATTCATGCACAGCACATCGATCATTTCTAAAAAGTTCTTAAAGTCTTGAATAATTTATATTTTAAAAGCTATATTGTGAGGGTGTAGAATTACCCCAGATGATCCTCCCCAGACACAGTAAATTTTTTTTCCATGTTTTAAAAGCACTTCACACAAGTTTATTTCTGGAATGCAAATCTGCTGTATGGACATGTGCCTCCTTAGTTGATCCAGCTACTCGCAGCTGGACTAGGCAAGACTGGCCTCACAGGGATATACAGCCTCTCTCCTGCACTTCACTCAGTGATTTTCCATTTGCCGTGTTCATGAGTAATAAGATTCCTGCAAGTGTTGTTGAATATATTAAACATTAAATGAGTCTTCATTTCTACCAGGATGTAGCCAACTGTATAACAGGTTATAGAACAGGTTTCTTGCTGAACAGCAAGCCTCTAACATCCAGAACTGGTGCTGAATTATACTGATGTCCATGTATTTACACTATGGTTTAGATTATTCTGGGCAGCCAGAATTCATACCTTTGGCCCTGATTTATTTTAAGTCATCCATAAGAGTGTTTGGTTTTAGGAGTATCTTTCAAACTCGACTTTGTTGAAATGTGGCTCATGAGACTGTTATGCTTATAAAGAAGTCATGGCTTCACAGACCTAGTGAAGATGTAGAATGCAGAGAGGACTTTAGTTTTGTTGTGGAAGCTAGGATGTACAGTAAATTGAACACAAATTTAAAGAAAATGGACAGCATTTCTTTATGTGAGACACTCTGGAAAGTGCTCTGGTGGCACAGAGACAGTTGCTTTCGCATGTTGCCATGTTTTTTTTTTCTTTTACTCTGAATATCTTTTGCAGTTCCATAGTCACGTCACAGGTGTTATTCCTGTGAGATGCTGGTGTTGGATTCCAATCCTAAAGCAGCCTTTGCTCCTCGAGTGACAGAAGTAGTATGACCACCGCATGATGTTCCTGTGACTCTTCTGCTACTGTGCCCTTCATTACCTACCCGGAAGTGTCAAGTGACAATGGATGCCCTCTCAGGAAGATCAGTTGGTCAGCCCTGGCAGTGACTTGGCTATCAATGGGATATGTTGACTAAAATAGGGGGAGCTGTGGGCCCCGTGTGCAGTCTTTCCCCCACTGGACCTCACGCTCCTCCTGCTCACTTAGCAAGATGATATAAATTCTCTGCATTTTCCACCTGCCATGGTTTTGTGACCTGGATCAAACACGGTACAAGATGGAGAGCGAATACGTTACTACAGCATTCATATCGGCTTGCTCCTTACTTGCATGCGAAGCAACTTACAATTTTAATTATCTATACCTCTGGTTTTACTGTAGCAGTACAGGTTGTATATCTTCCCTCTGAATTTTTCTAGCACCCAAGTCCATAGAGCTGATGACTGACTTATGGCTGACAGCCAGTCATCGCTGCAAACTGGACAGCAGGACTTTCCGTGTTATTAAAGCTAGCAACCTTCTGATTACAAGTCTACCTCGCTTTGCTCCACGGTGGCTGCTGGCCCAGATCCTTCAGTTGTCCTCCTCCTTCGGCTTCAGCTTCTGTCTCACAGATTTGATAAAAGGACACGTCTCTTCAGTTTGCTGCTCCCAGCTGCTGTGCTGCTGCTAATCAGCATCCTAGTCTAGGCTGCTGCCGATGGGCTGTCAAGCACACCTTTGTCGGATGTTGAGTGTGCGCTTGGCGAATTTTGCCTGTGTATTCAGGAAAGTGACGGTGTGCCTGCGCTCGCGTGGGTTTCTGAACGTGAAGGCAAATGATGCCATTCCTCCCAATGGTTTTGAAACCTTGGAATGATATAAAAAAAAAAAAAAAAGCAAGAAAGTTGCCTTCATTATGAGGGCTTTGCTGAGTTAAATTTTTTGAAAAACTCCTTACGTATTGCTTTACAGGTAACAGCCAGAGTGGTCGTTTTAAGTGTTTGTTCCAGCCCACTTGTCGGAAATGGTCAGTCTGGCTAGGAGTTGTTGGACACGGGATTCTCCAACAGTGAAGGACTAACTGATACCAATTCCTTCAAATAGATGCAAATATAGAAATGACTGCTTAATTCACCTTATGTGCATGAAATGTGGTTAGTAAGTTGGCTATGAAACTCATACAAATGTCATCAGCTAAGCATGTAAAACATGCCGTTAATGAATTAGGCCTTTTGTGTTTTTGATTTGCATGCAAAACAGCCGAGCTCTGATATTCGAAAACTGCGGACGTGGAACAGGGGAAGGGAGGCACAGGTGTGACTAGTACTAAGTACATATGCTTGCCTAGTTCTACGTTTGTTTGCATTGTTGTGTTTTCCCTTTCGGTTGTGCAAAGCCAACTGTGCACTCTTGAGTCATGCAGTCCTGGGCGCGTTCTCTGTGAGATCATCGCTACCCCTTGGCGCTGGGTTGATTTTATTTCTGTTTTGTGTGTCATATTGATCTCAAGGTCGTGTGGAATGCAGTCGCTTAATTTAAATACTGGCAGTGTGTATTCTAGCACATTTGTTGAAAATAATGCATTTGATTGACTAAAGTTTTTTTTTTTTTTAAATGGAAAAAACCAAATCAATCTTGACAGATATGTAAACTATATGATTATGTGGAAGTATACTATTTTGCTCCAGTTTTCCATATGATTGTATACATGAGGTTGAGGTGTGAAAGTCTACGAATGCTATGACTTCATGAAAATTTAGAAGGCGGCAAAACACTTGGGGAGGGAGATTTGTGTTGCCATGGTAAATGTGCTGGCAGAAAATAATGAAATGCATTGCATCTCTAAAATTGCATTCTATGCAGTCATTTGCACCCATATGGCACATACTGTGCAGGGATTTCATTAATATTTCACAAGGTGCCTTTTTTGTTCACAATTGCTGAGCTACGCTAGAGCTGGAGAACTTTTTTTTTTTTTTTTTTTTTTTTTTTTTTTTTTTTTTTTTTTTTTT